>QFET01002732.1:0-10338 GCA_003316355.1 Tuber calosporum
TGCATAGTAGTAGCGATCTCTTGTTCCTTCCTGTTTGGATTCCATTACTTGTTTTGTTACCTCCATCCTGTCGCTTCTAACACTCTGTTTTTGGAATATGGTTACCTTGGTATGCTGCCTCTGTTAGCATATTTGTTTTCCAGGATGTTTGCGCTTTTGTTTAGTTTTCCTAGCTACAATCTTTTGTATTTAAAGAGCCTGCAATCCCTTAAGGATTCAGACTCTCAAGCCTCACAGGACTATCATCTTTAATACTACAAGTTGAACGGTCACTCAATCAGTTCCATACCTTTTACCTTGTCTATTGAAGACCTATCCATCGACGCTTCTCCCCCTATCCTAATAGTATCTTCAGAGTCCCTCTGGGATTCTCGAGATACTTGGGAGTAGGTTACAGGGCTAGCCTCTTGATGAAGTGAGTGGAGGTTTCCAACGACGGAGAGAACCAGTATCCTAGCTATCAGAATATGGAAGAAGGGTGGAAAAGACTCCCATCAACAGAAACAGTAGCAAGTGAGGTTTGAGAGCGATCCCGTGGAGTTTGCCAGTAGATGAGAACAGTTTTGGGGACGGAAAAGGACACTCCGAGTGTGGTGGCCTTCCTGCAAAGGCGAGTATTGTAATGTTGAAGGATTAGTGTGTTCCTCCGGTATGACCTGCACCCAACTGTGACTGTAAAATTATCAACATAGGAAAACATAATCCCCTTAGGGATGGACAAGTATAGGTAACATACATAAATTACAAATAACAAAGATGAGATAAGGGAGCCGTGGGGGGCACCTACTTGAACATGCAAGAAGATATTAGGAGAACCCTGAAAGATCAGGGGGCATTTGCGGTCATTCAAAATAGAACGAACCTTGGAAACTATATGAGATATGCTTTTGGCATAGAGAATGGAAGATAAGCAACTAGAGCAAATATTATCAAAGCCCCCATTGATGTCAAGGAATAGGGTTGAGGTCTTAAGGCCTGCATGCTGTACTAAGTGGACTTCGTATATATAGGCTGCGCATGCGTCCAAGGTACCTAAGTCCTGGAAGCGAGACACTTTGGTTTGGGTGGATGAGGGCCACAGTGTGGGCCATGAGTGATAGGCGGGTTGTCATCATCCTTCCTAGAATCTTAGAGGTAGTTTCAAGGAGGACAATGACTTGGAAGGATGAGCAGGAGATGTAGTCTGATTTGCCAGGCTTGGAGAACAAGATGCCCTTTGCTTTTTTGAGACAAGGGGGGTGGGAACTATAGGTTTAGAGGGGACCTAGGAGGGCGGGGAGGAAGGTGGGGTTGATGTTGTTGATCCTCTTCTATATACTATAGGGGATCAGGTCAGGGCCAAAAGCGGATGTGTTGGAGCACTTGCGGAGGGCAAGGGATACTTCCTGTTTTCCCTTAACTACACAGCTTTTTGGACTTTTTTTTTGATTATCTCTTATATTCGCTTTTAATGTACAGGAAGCTGCATGGAGCGCTAGCTATAGTATAACAGACACATTAATTCCACATGTGCAAAACAAAAGATATAACTGGACTAGTTCTCCCGTTGTGATTACCCTACCGTCACCAGGTCCAATTATGGCGACTAATCCAAAAAGGATAGAATGAAATGACATCAAAGGAAATCAAAACAGTAAAGAAAGATAAAAGCAGGAAAGAAAAGAAAAGCAGCACTCAACAGGAGTCATACCCAGAGTAGGAGGAGGAGGCCGCAATAGCGAATACTGCTGGCATAGTTGGTGGTAAGTTTGTGCATATGGCACTGATGTAAGAGGCCAGGCCTGGAACAAGGTTTAGGTCAGTCCAAAGCAGAGAGACAAGGCCAACCAAGGACAGCTTCAGAAGGTAAAGCTAGTGCTGCTGGGACTTGGAAGTGCAGTAGAGAATTGTGTATTCACAGGTCACATCCCCTGAATCATAGGAAGTGCAGGTCGGGGACCAGTCAACATTGCTTGGTAAGGGCTGGGCTGCAACATAACTCTTTCCAGTATGCATTTGATGTATTCTTCCAGCTGTGAAATGGTCAAGGCCCATGAAGGCATCTGGGCGTAGGGATAGCTTGTACTAGTAATACATGGGGGGTGGGACAAAAGGGTCTAATCGGCAAGGAGGTCCTTCCTGCAGTCATCCTTGATCAGATTCTAGAATACCGCGCCTGGAATGGGAGGAGGGGGGCCTGAGACTGTGCCTGGCTGGAGGTGAGAATTCCTTTGGGGGAATTCAAACTCATCTTTGGTCAGTTTGAGCAACAGGTGGCATATCCCTTTGATGGGAAAATTAGAGTGGACTGGAGGAATGGTCTGTGGGTGGTCCCATCGGAGGGGAATGTAGTTGGCCGTGAAGCCAGAGAGCCGGGGGCAGGACGAGTGTTCTGTGCTGTAGAAGGAAAACGATAGAAATGATTATGACAGACATGTTGCAGCTGGGTTGATTTCAGGAGATGAGCACGCAAGGCGGAGTGCAGCTATCCTGCACCGGTGAGAGAGGAGTGAGTTCAGGTGCGAGAGGGAAGCCTAACATGGTAGGAGAGATACCTGAGTGGATGTGAAGCAATTGGTGACCTCTCTCAGGACCTTGCTCTTGAAGACCTCTATTTTCCACAGCATGACAGCATTGGGATAAGGAGGTCAGCAGCATAAGCGATGATAGGTAAGAGGTGGCCAATGGCTAGCCTGCGGTTGAGGTAGAGGACAATTTCATTACTCATAGAGGAGACCTGCCTGATAAAACTGATGGCCCCTTATGCAAGGGCCAGTCTTTTAAGGAAGTGAGCAGAGGTCTCAATGGAGAAGGGGTGGAAGAGACTGTCATCTAGAGAGACAGGAGCCAGAGAGGAGGAGGAGCGATTATGTTGGTGCGCCTGTGAATGAGTTCGGTTTTAGGGACGGAGAAGGAGAGTCCAATATGGGACGCCTACCTGCAGAGACAAGAGTAGTAATGCTGAAGAAGTTGTGTGTTCTTCAGGTATGACCCTGGTCCAACTGTTATAGTGAAATCATGTACATAAGAAAACATAATCCCCTTGGAGATGGACAAATGTACGGAAGATACATATATAAGAAATAACAAAGGAGAGATGGGGGAGCCTTGAGGGGCGCCCACTTGAACAGGTAAGAAAATATGAGGAGAGCCCTGGAAAACCAGGCAGCATTTGCGATCAGTCAAAAACGATTGAACCCTGGAAACTATGTAAGGAGATATACCCTTGATCCGCATAGGGGAAGTTAAGCAGCTAGAGGAAATATTATCAAAGCCCCCTTAGATGTCCAGGAATAAGGTGGAGGTCCAGAGGCCCGCACACTGCAGTACGCGGACTTCCTGTATAAGGACAGCACATGCGTTAAAAATACTTAGTCCAGGTAGTGAGTAGTATTGGATTGAGTGCATGAGGCCTCCAGTCCGGACTATTAGTCATAGACGGGTTGTCATTATCCTTTCTGGATTCTTTGAAACTGTTTCTAGGAGGATAAAGACCCAGAACAAGGAGGAGGCATTTTAGTCAAACTTGCCAGGCTTGGAGAGGACAATCCCATCAGCCTAATTAATGCAGGCAGGATGGAAACCTTAGGTCAACAGGGGACCTAGGAGGGAGGAGAGGAATGAGGGGTTGGTGTGATTGACCCTTTTCAAGATACGATATGGGATGAGGTCTGGGCCAGGAAAGAAGGTGTTGGAGGACTTGCAGAGAATGAGGCAGACTTCCTGCTTTTGCAGTAGGAGGAAGTCTCCGAAGGTGTGAAGGATGGAGGGTGAGGGCTGTAGTTCCTTGATGGGGAAGAAGTGATGTAGGATGGAGGTATTGACTTCAATAGGTTTGAAGGCATTAGAAAATGAAGGAGAGCGGTCATGAGGGCGCCAACTGGCAATCCAGCAGGCCGCCCATACAGACTTCGTATCCAAGGAAACAAGAAATAAATTCCCGTGTGATACCTTTGCCTTCCTTATGCCCTTGAAGTATACAAGGCAAGCAGCGCAGGGGCAGTTGGAAAGTTTTGTAGCGGGAGACGTGCAAGACATCCATTCCTCACTGTTAAAAGCCTGGCGGAGTTGTGATAGCTCAGCTATCTACCACGGTTTTGAACTGAAACAAGGACATTTTTGGGCTGTATGGAAGGCCAGGAGGGAGGCAAGGGTGCACAGATGGTGGTCAAACCACGTACTCAGAGAAGCAGATATTAGGACCAGAGGAGGTAGAAGGATTAACAATTCCTTAATGTGAGGAAGGAGGGTGGACCAATCAGTTTTGGCCCAGTTTAGTGTGGGATTGGGCTGGCGCAAAAATAGTGTAGATATCATAATAATGATTGGAACCTGGTCAGAGCCAGTTAGTGGAAGGGTAATACCCTATTAGCTAACAAAGGGAGTGATGGAGGGGTTTGTAAACACAAGGCTTAAAACTCCAGGTCTGGTTCATCTATTAAAAGGAAACCTCGTAAATATACCATGGGTGTTTAGATGTAAGTGGCCTTGTTCTGAGGCCTGGTCGAAGGATTGGGAGGATAGGTTAAATTCAGAATCTGAGAGGACCCGTGGAGGGCCGGACAGGGGATGATGCAGGTTTAAATATCCAGCCAGTAGGGTAGGAAAGGAATGTTCCTTAAACAGGGAGGTTGGGAAATTCTACGGAGATGTGAGGACCGCCCTGTGGTGGAATATGCATTATATACCCGAAAGACCACATGAGTTGAGTTAAAAAGTCCTGAAGCTGAGTAAATGTCAATTTCAATAAGATCTGTGCGGTTGAAAAATTTGGTACAGTTGCAAATACTTGCATGAAGTTAATGAGATCATAAATGGTGACTCTAGGTTAAGCACAATTAGTAGTAGGTGGGGTAATGGACTTATAGGAGGAAAATAATGGAAGGCGCACTTTGAAAATACGAGGGTTTTGTCGGACTACGATTTTGTGGGGGGTGTGCATAGCCTTAAGGCTGTTAAACAAGGTAAGACACACGTTCCTTCTCCAGAGGCAGTTGTGCTGAATGAGGGTGAGGGTGGGGCATGATGCTTGCGTCAGGGAAGTGGGGTCCTGTATGGGATTCAAGGGCAAGGGGAGCCCTAAGGGCTATGGGGAAGAGGGGAACTGGAGAGCCAGGCAGGGGTTGGTGCAACATACTTGGTGCAGGGGTAAGCTGGGGCGCCAGTCTGTAGGGCTGGCTGGCTTGGGGTAGTAAGGTCCATGGCGGCAGTATTAGGCGGGAAGAGGGTCCTGGGTGGGTCAGGCTGTGCGGGAGCATCCTGATCTATATCATCGTCAGGTGCACCGGTATCCTCTGGCCAGGAACGGGTCTGGTATTCTATAGGGGGGAGGGGGTATGACAGGCTGGACCAGTTTGAGGCAATATGGGATCCTGGGCAACTAGAACACTTTAGGGGGGAGACGGGACAGCATCTCCCTTAACTATGGGGGACTGCTAAATATTTATACCTTTTTCCCGGTACTTCTATTGGCCATATATAACTAGTATCCTTAGAGACTTCGGCCATGGTCTAATAAGTGTGAACACAGTTTGAGTCTGAAGATGTCTGAGCCCGCTACAGCTAAAGATCCCCAAGTCTATCTCTTTCTCTGAGGGTGTCTAGCACTCTACCACTAGATAGCCTTCAATCTCTTTGCCAGATGAACTAAGTTCAGTGTGATGCTGCCCAATTGCAAACATCTTACCGAATACCACTTGATCAGTTTGGATAGCCGTCTTTCTTGCATATATGCACTAATATGTAGATAAATTTGTATTATCAAGAATCTAGAATATGGAATAGATCTACTTGGATAAATTACTCTATCTTCTCTCACTGAGGCTGTGTAGTCTGGATTTGACTATACTTCTTGCCAATGTGGGTTGTAGTCAATATAGTCACCTATTGGCACTATATACCATCAAGTCTTTTTTAGACTCCTAAGTCTAGTACCGTATCCCATATGTGTAACTCCTGTGTTGACTCGCAGGGCAAATGCAGAAGTAGGATGAGTATGATTGAGCTAGGGAAGTTCGGACTTGACCTTCATAATTCTCAAAGTCTTCTCCTGAGATCTTGACTGTCTAACAACCTCTGATACATCAATAGATACTAGTACCGTTTTATCAAACGCTGGCTCAATGTCGCTCCCCTCACCAGGAAATAAATACTTCAGACTTGCAGATATCTTAACTCTGGTGATCCCACCTCCTGATTCACCAGCTTTGCCAGCTTCTAAACCACTCTAAAGTGATCCTGAAGCTTGCTGAAATACACCAGAAACGGGAAAGGCCCTATTCATCCCTGGTATCCTACACCTATCTCTAATGAGCAGATTCTGCTATGCTGTTATAGAACTTCTCCAGAAAGACTCTCTTTTGCTGCGAGTCCTGCAGGGCACTCACAATCTACAGTATTTAATTCTGTGTAGCCTTCTCATCGCTGCCATTACTAAATGCAATTCTCTCAATATCTCTATGATATCCTTAGAAAGGGGAGTATCCTATCAGGGTTTCATCTTTAAAACAGTTTATAAAGGCCTAAGACATTTCTCACCTTACAAGTCCTACAAGTATGCTGCTTATTTCGTCAAGTGACCTTTAATGCAATACGACTTCATAGCCTACTGTCACTCTTGTGATCAATCCCAAATCAACCAGGCGCCCACCCCACCCCTGGCCTGTATATCTGTAGCCCTGCCAGCATCTAATAAAGCAAAAGAATCCCTTGCCATTAATTTCCCTGATCCGTTCAACAAATCAAACTACTATACCACTATCATAATTATTATGGATCACTTTACCCCCTACTCTCATCCTATACTACTTCAGGACTCTGCCACCTCTGAAAGGGTATTTGCAAGCTCCTGCAGACGATATTTGATATTCATAGACATCCTCTAAGTATAGTATTTAATTAACTAAGGTTCTCACTTTACCTCTAAGTATGATCTCTGATAATTCAGTCAATGGGAATCTAGTTCTTGATAGCTACTCAAAACCACAACCAAACCAATAGCCAAGTAGAGCACCAAATTCGCAACCTTAAACAGATCATAAGGATCTTTATCAATTAAAGACTGATAAACTGCTCCAATGCCCTTACTGAGAGGGCAGCAGCCATGAATGCCACCCTCCCTGAATCCTTAGCAATATCTCTATACCAAGCACTCTATATATACCCTTGGAAGCTCTTCAATCCAGTCCTCAGATCTACCTGCAAAGTACCAACAGGGCACAAGATCTTGAATCTCAGTGAAGCTACCAATATAGAAGTTGATATTGCCAGAAACTATGCTACATTCTGGAAGACAGTGCAGCCAGATAATCTGAGAAATCTCTATCAAAGACCTTTCAACATTGGCACTAGAGTTCTCGTTTGAAGACACCCTTACACCTCCATCCCTGGATGATCCCAGAGGCTAGAGCCTCCCTGGTGTACACTAATATAGGTTCTAGAGCATGATTCTATTAGTGATAACTACAAGCTAGAATAGCCTAAGAGAATGGAGTGTCAGAAGTCATATTTTCTTCTGTGATGCCTCAAGGAATGCAACGAAAACAGAGGCCAATTGATTTGCAAGCGGAGGATGGAGAGGCTAGCCCCTATTCTCATTAAAAATGTAGATGAATGGGAAACAGATGAGATACAGGATTATTGCCAACAGAACAATAGTGTCAAATTCCTAGTATACTAGAAAGCATATTATTGGACTGATAACTCTGGGGAACCGATCAAGAACTGAGAGAACTCAATCGATATCATAGTGGAATATTGGAAAGAAATCCACTGCACAGAACTGATACTTAAGATCACCACTCACTATATAAGGACCTCTTGAGAGCTTCTCAAAGTTTCTACAATCTGTTTCCCTAAAACCATTGTACCCAATAGTGTCAGTCAACCTGAAGACGATGAGGAATACGATTTATCAAGCTCAAATGATAGCTACTTCAACACTGATGTTAATTGTAAGCTCAGACCTTGGAAGAGTGGCGATTAGGCCTGTAGCCTTAGGAGCAGATAGGTTTTGTCTAGATTTGTGGAATGTAACATGTGTACAGGTTCTGGTACCTCGATTACCACTCTTGTTAGCCTTTTCTTCATGAGATTACATTTATTTGATTCGATTTCTTTTGGATTTGATTTCCTAAATGAAATATCTAGATTCCTGAGGTCTGCTTACTGTATCCTTTGAAGGATAGGCAGAATTGTGCCCCATGAGTTCCAAGGGAAGGAACAGGTCATGTATACTGGCAGTAGGATAGATGCAGTGTTGTGTGAAGCCCCATGCTTTCCAGTACTCTGGCAGGGGCACAGGATTCATATAGCAGTACACTTACTGGTAATGATAGTGACTGCAGGTTTCTAGTGCCTCAGCTCTTGGTAGGAAGATTTCAAGAATTTAAGAGTGGTCTCCTGGCTAGCAGGAGACATCATACTTGAGACAGATAGCTAGACAGTGAATACATCTGGTTGAATGGCTATCCTATTATTCCCCTGCGCTCTATAAACTATCCTATTTTCCTCTCCTTGTCATCGCCTCTCAGAAGGTCTCCCATAAACACCAAAGTGATAGCAAGCTACCACTTATGCTCTACGGTGTAACAGAATCTTATTATGTTTCTACTATTACTACTGACTTGATGTTGGTTATTACTTATTTGGGTTTATACCAGATAGGCGCTACTATTTGGTTGTTCCTTCCTACTTGGTTATGACTTCCTAACTGGTTATTCTTTCCTTGTTTCACTTACCACTACCCCTCCTACCTTCTACCCATTAGGGTATCGCTATCCTCCTGCTATACCTACTGAATTTGCATAGTGGTAGCGATCTCTTGTTCCTTCCTGTTTGGATTCCATTACTTGTTTGGTTAGCTCCATCCTCTCGCATTTAAACCTCTGTTTTTGGAATATAGTTACCTTGGTATGCTGCCTCTGTTAGCATGTTTGTTGGACAAGATGTTTGCGCTTTTGTTTAGTTTTTCTAGCTAGAATCTTTTGTATTTCAAGAGCCTGCAATCCCTTAGGGATTCGGACTCTCAAGCCTCACAGGACTATCATCTTTAATACTACAAGTTGAACAGTCACTCTATTAGTTCCATACCTTTTACCTTGTCTATTGAAGACCTATCCATCGACGCTTCTCCCCCTATCCTTACAGTATCTTCAGAGTCCCTTTGGGATTCTCGAGATACTTGGGAGAAAGTTACATTT
This sequence comes from Tuber calosporum, assembly GCA_003316355.1. NCBI lineage: Eukaryota > Fungi > Ascomycota > Pezizomycetes > Pezizales > Tuberaceae > Tuber > Tuber calosporum. The sequence continues at coordinate 9,180 of QFET01002732.1, forward strand.
TTTGACCTAGACTCAAGTATACCTTTGATCTTCGGCAGAGGACTGATCACCCTTCGCCTACCTTGACCCTGCAGTACTAGTACACACCCTGTTTCCAAGAAGGCCTTGAGCGGACTCCTGGCGAGACCAGCTCACCCTAGCTAGCAACCATTTCGCTTCCAAGAGATACCTGAAGGCACTTCACTAGAGGATCGGTAGCATCCTCCTCAGGACCCCAAAGTCAAGCGCCAGTACCCCCACCTGCACCACCATCTGAGGACCCAGAACTATTTTCAGTAGATAGCAGCAGCAGCGAAGAAGAAGACCAAGACCAGGCCCAAGACCACGCCCAAGCCCAAGGTCCAGACCAAGTCCAAGACCAAGCCCAAGAACAAGAACAAGTCCAAGAACAGTTCCACCAAGAAGTCCAATCCAAGAAAGAACCAAGCTCAGAATCAGAATCAGATTCCGGTCCCGAGGATGCTCCATGACCTGCACCCCCATCTTCGCCACATAGACCACCTAGTCTACTAAGAGAACTAAGAGTACCAAGCCTTGCACCAGACGATTCACCTAGTCCACCAAGACCACCTAGTCCACCAAGACCACCAAGCAATCCAAGCCCTGCACCCATCGCCATGTCAGTCCCCCCAGAGGGAAATAATCGTCCTAAATGGCCAGCACCATTTACATTCACAGGAGAAGGAAATGATCGAGACCCATTGAGAATCAACTCATGGTTCAACACAGTCCATCGATACTGTTAAGGTTCGACTATCTATATCGCGCAACCGGTAACGATATATGATTCAGTCTATCAAGACACTTGCTCACTACAATTGCGACTACTCCAAGTCCTATAGTTTTCCCGAGCACTAGATAGAAGAATCCGACAGTCAACTTCAACTAGAGGTCGCTAGAGGGAGAGCGGAATGAAGGTTTGATTTTGATAAAGTTATAGATAGGAAATAACAAAGATGGTTGCGTGAAGAGCTATCTACCTGTCCCCCTATGGGTCCTTATATAGGCCTCTTCCCGCAACCCTAAACCTTATGGCTGTGCAAGTGCGCAGCCATGTGAAACTCATACATCATATGACCTTCTAAGTGCGAAGGTCATCTTGCACTAATAATAACCTCATGACTCACAAGTGTGCGTCATGCGCGAAACCCACATGACT
>QFET01002739.1:0-32348 GCA_003316355.1 Tuber calosporum
GTTAGGAATCGCGTTTGGCTTGTTCAGAGGGTCCGGTTTGAGTCAATTTGCACTATACCAAATCACAGAGGCAATCGGCTCCTGTTACACATCTCTCCCCGCCTCTCACTACCGTAGCCATGAACGCCCGTAGCCCAATGCCATAGCCCAACGCCGTCCGGTAATGGAACTATGCCGGAGTATGGCGAGCAGCATGCCAACTTCCAACAAGTACTGGGAATGTATGACTGACTTGTTCTTTCATGTTTACAACAATACCATCATACGTATTTTTTCCCCCAGTTGCTGTTTGACTTTGTTCCAAGAAAACGGTTGTACTAGTGGACGCAAGATACGGGATCGAATACGCCCGCGCATGGGCATGCCGGATTACCTTATACGAGTACTCGAGTACAGATAGGAGGCCAACAGATACAGTGGTCATGGGGCGTGGAAGATAGATGTGTCAATTTGGTTGGGGGGCGGGAAAGAGAGTTTAGTTACTCGTAGGGCGAGGGGGGGAGCGAGAGGCCGAGATATGGGTGAAGTGGGGGCGCGTAGATGGGTATCATGCCGGTATGCGCTGCGAAATTCTGACCCAGGCCTGCCCTTGGGCGGCGATCCACCTTCTGTCGGCGATCCACCTTCTGCCCACTTTGGTTAGGGTAGTCGACTGCAGGCTGGTTGCGATTGACCACGCTGTACGAGTACCGATACTCGTACTAGTAAAGTACTCGAGTACAGCCTGGGGTAAGTTAAAAAAATATCGGAAAATGAGAAACTGAATTCTGAGAAGCACCGTTCCTCAGTTGGCTCGAGCACACTGAATGCTCCAATCAAAATTCCAGAAGCCCATTCGTCATTTTCATTTTCATTTTTTTTCCGCAGGCTGTACAAGTACGGTACTCGTACAAGTCCCGGCATGGATGGACCGAAAACAGGGCCCGCGTGTTCGGTCCATCAACGCCAGGGACCTACTCGTGCTGCACTGTTATTGCTGTTCGCCCACGGGGGTCAATCGAGCATGATAAGGATCCTTAGGGCACTGTTCTCCACCACTTTGGGAGCACAGCGGCTGAGGCTCATCAGAAGAAAGGCGGAGGGAGGGGGTTGTCTAGCCAATCGTAGCGCCTCATTACCCACTGTGCAGAAGGCAACAAACAGCTAGAGCAGCGTTGCGTTGTCCGCCTTACCCAAGGATGCATATCTATTCCGGGAAATATTGAAGCAGGGGTTGTTCGGACCGCAGTTCTCGCTTTCATCTCTCCGCTTGACAAGAAGGAGGATGTACTCCGAGGGCATCCATCCAATGGTGCCTCTCAGTTCAACGTGACTTTTTAGCTCAACACAACGTGTCCCTCAATATAACATTGTAGCTCGATATGATATTGCAAATCTACTGTACAAAAAATCCTAGTTTATATTTATTCCCCCTAACCTTACTTGTCTTTTAATACCTATAATTATAAGCTTGGATATTTTCTTGTTATAGTTTGAATACTTCACCTATCTTTTACATATAAATTCGTCAAGCAGAGGCTTACACTCTGTTGACTCAATCCCTTTCTTCAAATTTTGAGCTTGTAGTATAATGGCTGTTTTTTTTTTTTGACCTTTTCAACCTCTGCATCCTCATATCTTTTTTACAATTTGATAAGTTTGAGAAGTATAAATGACAACTCCAATCTGAACCTACTTTCTATCTCGTGCTCAATGCCTTATTGACCTCACTTATTCTACTACTCCAGTATGCTTCATATACTCCATTGCTACTGCTGCCAATCGTACTGCACCAATCCACCCTGTAGAACCACTTTCACACTATATGTAACGACCCTATAAACCATGGGAGAGCGTTTGTTTTCACCCAAGATCATACCGAGGAACGCTGTCATGACTGCCATTACTCGAGCACATTTGGAATAGGAAGTGTCACACACCTTAACCAGACAGCCCCCTAACCGTACGTGCAGTAAGGTTCCGGGCATCAACCCCGAACACACTAATGGAATTAGAACAAGATATATATAAAAAAAAGCGATGGGGGACTTTTCAATAGGGTTCCTTGAAAAAATACCATATCACAGTAGGAATCATTTCCAAAAGTTTTTTTTCTCTCTCTCGAATGCTACAAAACAATTCGGGATGTCCCCCCCCTTTTGCGAGAACTTTGGATGGATGGAGGGGAGGATAGGGTACCGTAGGTTTTAGTTCACCCGTGCAACAGTACTGAGTGAGAAAAGCACAGCTCAACGCCAGCGTTCCCCCCCAACTCACGCACAAACCCTTAACCAGTCCAACCCTTTCTTTCTTTGTCTGGGCTTGCACGAACAAGTATGCTATTGTTTCACTCGAACCGCTATTTCTATTTTCAAAATCGATTGGGGGGGGATGTTGGTCTTTTCTCAGGTTGAGGCTCGGACCTTCAGTTTGCTGGGGTGCTAATAGTTGTCTTTTTTCGGGAATAGATGCTTGGTTGATTGAGCTTACCGTACTGGTAAACCGTGTGATCCCTCAACGAGACAGCACCCTCAGCGAGGCACTACAAATCTTGGCATTTTAATAGTTGGTACAAGTACCGTATCATAAAATGAATTTCGTCCTATTGCAAACTAAAATGCTAAGACATGCCAAGATTTGTAGTGCCTCGCTGAGAGTGCTTCCTCGCAAGCGATTTATTCTTAACTTGTATGACAAAATGAGAAGCGGCTGGGGAAGACTTAGGGGATGTTTAGCGTGACGTGGTTGGGCTTTCAAACCATGGTTTGGGCTGCTTATATAAGGAGACAAACCAATCAGGACCCTCAAACTGATTATATAAGCATCACTAACCATGGTTTGAAAGCCCAACCCACGTCGCGCCAAACACTACGTTGAAAGTGCCAGAGATGTTTTCGCCCAGTTAATTTAGGTTAACCCGCAAAATAAAAATAATCCCTGTCTTGTACGAAAACACCCCTTGTGTGCCTTATATAATTGCGTCAATATCAGAGCCCTGAAAGTCTTGAGGGTTAGTCGATGGAATTTTATTGCGATTTTGAGAAAACAAACTGGGATGGAAATCTTGTTCAAAGGTGTCATACTCGACCTGGGCGGCTGCCGCCAGCTAAGCGGCACTCCCCTCTTTCCTCCCCCACTGCCGCTGGTTTGTGGGTTGCGGGGGGCAGTGGTAAGGAGTTAGCGGGGAGATCGGACCATGAGGGCGGCATCCTTCAGTCATTCCTGCGCCCATTAACTGATTCGTCCCGTACATGCCATTGGCATTGGATCTAAGTGTACGAGCACTACCTGGCTGGATCAGATCATCCAAACCCCATCTACTCAATCCGGTGGGTCTCCCCCGTCTGGAAGGAGAGTGCATCTTGCAAGAGGCATATGTGTGGACTGTCAAGTACTCTATATAACCCCCTTCTCCCACTCACTCTTCATCCTTCTTTTTCACGATCAGTTCTTTCAGCTCATTTTCTTCCCTACAATACTTTTAATCTTCCACAGTCTGGTGCTGTCGAACACTATAATAAGCTTTTATTCCTGAGTGAACACGTCTTACAAGTTTCAACCAACCAGATACTTCCATAATGTTCTCAACCATGATCTCGGGTGTGCTCTTCTCATTGCTCATCGTCATCTTGCAAACCCTCACCGCAGTATCGGCATTACCTACCAGCATCACCACCACGAGCACCAGTGCACAACTCGACACAAGACAACCTTCAGACTCCAGCAATGATCACAATAGTACCGCTAATAGTACTAGCGCCGTGCCCCCTAATGCGGATGGTAATAACACTCCCACTTTACAGTAAGTCCATCCATCCATCCATCCATCCATCCAACCTTTTCTAGTTCGCCGGTCGGGCTTTCACCACGAATCACTAAATCCCTTTTCCCACTACAGTAAAGTAACCCCCGCCCAAATCGCCGGCGTGGTCGCCGGCGCTCTATGCGCCATCGCTATAGCTCTGATAATCTGCCACTGCTGTGTCCAGAGCCGGCGCAGGAAGCAGGAACGCAGGAAACTGGAGGAGAAGTTGGCCGCCATTGAGAATACAAGAAGGGTGGATACCAGTTACGAGTATCGAAGCGGCTCCGGTGAGAGGCCACCCGCCTGATTCAATGGCTGGTTTGCTTGCTAGCTGAAGGATCCGCAGTACTTGGAGGATTGCTTCGGCCTTTGGACGTTCATTACCCTTTTCTCTCCTTTCTCTTTTAGACTCGTCTGTACTGTATTCCTTTTGTCCTCGGCGATTGTATGAGTATGATAGATACGCTAGACACATAGCACCATGAATAGGATGATCCACCCGCGGTGCTGGTCGGAGATTTACATATGACGCTCCTTTCCTTTCCCTTTCCCTGTTCAAATGGGGTGATAGGGAGACTGTCGTACCCTCGACTGTGCTTAAATCTTGGCAGGGCTCAGTATGGCAACCTTCAACCTTTTCTTCTCCGTTTTGCTGCGACTGTCGAACAACGGCGATACGGGATAAAAAAACAAAAGGTGATGAAATACCAGTGTCCCAGTTATAGACTGAAAATATAACAACCAGTTTGCGAATACAAGTGTGGTGTGGGCAGAAAGTCTGTCGAACTCGATGGCTTTAGAGGTTGGTCTGGGGCGAGATCTTCCTCCATGGTATTGAGCCAATGAGAGACCCTCTAGATCTCTCGGACGCTTACCTCACCGAGTAATGTGGCTAAAGGGGGCGCCCAATACAAAATTGGGGGGAGGGGTTATGGCGGATTTGTATGGGGCGTGGGCTTCTCCTGCACCCATGAGTCGCCCTCCGGGCACCGGCCGTCACCTTGAGGACAGTAACTTACCGGTAATTATCTTCCACGTCTTCGATTTAAAAATTTCACTTACGGTACTTCCCCACTCTTGCCATGCGAGTCATTGGTAGCCATGACGACTATCGCAAGATAGGCTAGTAGGTTCCAAAAGCCTGTTTCGCCTATGGGTAGAGTGCATCACTGCTGTGCAGCTCAACCACCTGACATGGTAGACCGCTCTAGCACTCGAGTACCAAGCCCCCAACTTCGATCAAAAAAAGCGATCGTCAGGAGGTCAGATACGCAGCTCACACTGTGAAATACCCGGAATATTCGCCAAGGGTTATTTGGCGTATTTCCGGCCTTATCACCAAGTCTGCTTCGGATAAGGCTAGGTTAAGAGCTGATTAACATTTTGTAGCATCGTGACACTGGAAACGGGTGCGCCACCATGAACCGCGGACAATAAGGGTTTTGGCTTCTTTCAGACTCGATGCCGCGTGATCTTTGCTTCCGGAGTGCAGTGGACTGAAGATTTGTCTCCCAAGTTGTTGAAGTTGTTGGTTGGTATTGTAATGAACCTCGATCGCCTGTCAACTGGTGCAGTGGTGTCAAGAAATATTCAACACTTTCATGCGGCCACTGCGAGTGACAGGTACAGGTAGGTACCGGGAATATATTTTCTGCATAACTGTATTTTATCCTGCGAAGCAATTCCCGCTCGGCACTTGCACGAAAACACATTTCCGGGTATCCGAGCACCAGTACTCAAGTACAGTCGGGCATGGCGAAACTGGGCCGGTGGCGAACAGGGATTAATTGCTAGCAATTCTTTGTAAGCCCTAACCTTAGCGAATCCATTTTTGCCCATGGAATACCCCTGTTCGCCACCGGCCCAGTTTCGCCATGCCCCCAGTGAGGACTGTACGATACTCGTGCTGTACTCGGATACCAGGGTTAGTCTATAAACAGGTTATCGGAGGGGTGGAAATGAAGTTTAAAGGCCATATGCACATGCGGAGGTGTACTTGCAGATGATAAAAAGAGAAAGAGATTCGTGAACGCTTAAGGTAGTACCCTAATTGGCCAATTTTGTTTTTTCTAGGGAAGGGGAAAAACCTGTTGTTGTTCCACTGAGTGGCTCTTGGTTTCTTTGTTTTTCAGGCTCTCAGCGTCCAATTATGATATCGTACCTGCGCAAGAGGCCGGGTGGGGATTCCCTTCCCGAGTCTGACGAATGGAATTTCGAGACGGCATTGCCCTTCCAAGTATCTCTTATCACACTCGTAAACCACTAAGACTTTCCAGGCCAGTTTGCGATCCGAACACTAGCCTGTTGGAGTAATAGTGACTACATCTTACCCCAGATATCGAGTCCTGGAGTTCTTTCTATCCTGATTACTATAATAGGCTAGTACTCCAGATTGCAAGCTGGACTGGAAAGTCCCAACTGTTTCAAGGGATACACTAGTCTACCGGCTTGGGCCGTAGTGTAGTCTTAGAAAGTCTAAGTAGCCAGTACTCGAGTACGGTACGGTACCCCTGGCCGACAACACACACACGTTTGGGGTTTGGCGCTCCTTCGCCCAAGCCTCACTTGAAGACACCAGTAGAGGGAATGGCGGGCGGGAGAGTTAACACAATACCGTATCATAGAGCATGAGCATAAGTGAGACTTTACTTGCAAGAATTTGGTTGAGCACAGTCGCCTGCTCTCAACTTCCAGTGCTCGAGGGCCGCCGAGTTCGACAGACTTTCCTCCATCTGAACCAGTTGAGCCTCGTCACAACAGATTTTATACAGTAGAAGAATCCTTTATGTCGTGGCTAACTAAACCTCATCGGGGAATAGCATGGTATGAGTTGTCAGTCGGCTCACCATCCTGACTTCAATTTTTACCAATACCCTACGAAAAAACTTCCACTAGGGGGAGTTATTGCAGTACTTGCACGTCATGTTGCGCACTCTCCCACCGTGATATCTATGTGTTTGCATAAATAGCTGATGCCAGGTCTTGACTCTTAAATGCCCCATGCTGTCGAGGGGAGGTGGATTGACTGAACCTTTGCGGGAGGCATGGGGAAGAGCATCCCTCTGAGCATGCATTCCGTGCTTGACTTAATACTAGCGGCAAATCAACCCGAAAGGTCCTGATATCCTACCACCCAGGGTGGCTATCCAAGGAATTATTTCTCTGAATGAAAAGATTCCTTTTCCCTCGTTGAAGTTAGAGAAAAAAAAAAAAAAAAAAAAAAGACCAGTACTCGTACTCAAGTGTCAGAATAAGTAATTTCAACCAGAAAAAGGGGAAGAAGCTTCTCCTGATAGTGCTCCAATATCTTATCTTATTTTATTTTCATTTTTTCTAGAACTTCTGCACATCAAGGGTTACCATATCCAGGTGGGATGGGCTCTTACGCGGGTTAAAAGAGCCCATATTGCATATTTTCCGCCATGTAATGTATGTAGCTTATCACCGCCTCTCAGACCCTTTGTGATCCAAGGGGTGGAGCTCTGCCAATATGTATTATTCCGGGAATTCACTTCCCAGTGATCTTGAATGGTGGAGCGGGGGATATTCCTGGGTGGGGATAGGATACGGATGCTTCAGTAAGCTGGGGAAAAGTGTAAATTCTCGGAGCATTTAGAGCAGCGTACACATCACCATCCGGTGGGGAAAATGGATTCCCTTCCTTCCTTTGGAAATGCGCATCTACGGTACCCACCCAAGTCTGTTGGGGACAGGTGCTGGTAGGCGGCGGTTGAGGGAAAGATCTGCGGTCCGCGGGTTCAAGGTGACTGATAGTAACTTATCTGTAATACCTCTTGGATCGGCGGACTTGCCCTCTCGTGTGGAGCGAGCCTCTTCCTGCGGCCATTGGGTCATATCTGGGGTGCGATAATATACTGTACTCGAGTACTCGAATGGTAGTAGCCGACATGGTTATAAATAATAATAATAATGGTGGGAGAATATCCTGCGTCTTATCGGACTGGGTCTCAGGTCACCCAATGCCAGGCTTGAGAAATTATCCCCCCGACACACTAAGGACACCAAAAACCTAAATTCTCTGGTTGGCGAACCACCTTACGGTATCATAGTCGATACTCCGATTTAGGAGAAGTGTTGCCCTACAAATGCGCCAACGCGTGTTGTCCAATGATTTTAACTTGCAAAAGCAAATGTTTGGGCTTAGCCTAGGATCTTGGTCTCTCTTCGCGTATCTATAGGCTTATGCTGGGTTATATATCCTAGGTCATCATTTTGTGGGAGATGGCCGTGGAGGGATATGATAGTAGGAGTTTTCTCGGCTTCTCGCTTCTCGATTGGCTCGGTTGGATTCATAACATCTCCAATAAAAGCCTGCGGGAGGTAAGAGCGATTGTGATTGACGATGGGTAGTGTAATCGTGGAGAGGGTTCTGGCGTACTTGTATAAATCACGCATCAGGTGAGTTGGCAAGTAGAGTCTGTTTTATTTTTTCCACACTTCTATTCAACAAAAATCATCTCACAATACGAGCGGTTTTCTACCAGTGCTACTGTAGTGTATGCCTCGCACTCAGCGCTAAATCTATCATACTCCAATACTGGTACCGTAGTTCATCTACAGGCACGGATGGCGGTTGCGGAAACCGGGATCAGCGAAGTGGTGGGGCTCGCGCGCTCGAGTCGAAGTTGGGCAACCGCGGCGATCCGACTTGAGGCCAAAAAGTGCCGGGAATCTTGTTACTTGATTGGCCGGCGGGGAGTTGCGATTTCTAGTTCCCAACTCTAACCCGGCCGCGTGCGGGTTGGAGCCGTGGAATATGGCAGCCTTGGTCATGTGCTATGATAGCCAACTGGAGGGCAAAGGTATTGAGTATGGTTCGTGCGCTCCAAAACATGCTCCAGGAATAAGCATTTTTAAATGATTATACCCCTTTACCAAGGTATGATAAAGCATTGATTCAAAAAAAAAAAAAAAAAAAACCTCTACTGGTAGGTTGTTGGGAATGCTAGGGAGAATCATGTAGAGGTTTTTTTTTATTGAAGTGATTAAAGGTCTTAATAATGAGGCATAACTGATCGAGGATCTGCAGCTCGGTCCACGTTTTGGAGCGCACCCACTATACCCTTTCACCTAATGGCCTACTGATCAATTTCTGTTCCTGGCTGCGCGCGACTTTAATACGGCACGCCAGTGCTCGAGCAGAGTGATGAAAATTAGATGCCAATATGGAAGGACCTCGGCATCTGATATAGGTTCATCCGGCTGAGGTGGAGAGTAAGGGTAAGGCTCCGGGCTGAACTATGCCCTAGTTCTCTACTGGCTCGATCGGTCGTAGTAAGGCTTTCTAAGCACTACTTGCGTTTGTTTGGTCCATCGTATTTCGTCAATTGCCATAGGCGACCTTTCCATAGAAGCCAACATCAAGGCAGGTGATGGTGGGGTATCCTATGGGTTTAAGGATTTGGGAACCCGGGGCCCCAGTAGGAGTGAGAGGCACAACTATAGGGTGCTTAGCAGCACCTCATCCGAGCGCTGAGATTCAAGCACATCGTTCCCCACATCTAGGTTGGCTCGGGCCTTCCCCGCAGCTTCTTGTTGGTCGGTTGCGGTCCAAGAATATCCTGAATATCCTGTGATGTTGCCGAAAATTCCTCAGGATCACTATTTTGCTCAAGTGGGTTGGCTGAATTGCTGTCATTTTCCACACAAACACAAGGGCAAAGGATGGGGTGCCCACCTTAGAAGTCTACAACACGCCACCTCTGATATCGGAGAGTTATGATCTCGGTAGATTCAGTTAGTTAGCCAAAGCCCTAGGAACGAAAAAAGAAATGATCTGGAAGGGGGAAATTTGAATAGTTGGGCGATACGGTTCTCTGTCCGGAGTGAGACTACCCACCCTGCCTTGCTTTCGCCCTATACTCGGCCACGCAATCTCGGAGCTGTATTCTCAGTGATAGGATAGGAATACACTTGTAGTGTAGAGTGCTTGAATAATTCCGGGATAGATAGTAATCTTTGAGACCCGATAGTAACCTATACCTCCGAAGAATACGACCGAAGAAGAGAGAGGAGGGGAGAGGCAGCTCGATTTCCAAATCAGACAATAGAAGCTCTTAAAAGTATCCCCGATTTTCTGCATGCCGGACTAGACTACACAACTCAGGCTAGAATATAGATGGAATGGTTTGACGAAATAGTTATGACGGGGATATTTTAAGAGGGGTACATGAATTCCAAGCCTTGCTCCTGGCCCACGCAAACCCTGCTATACAACCCCAATACCTATGGAGATGGCCATCCAACCCAGTTCTAACATCACGCCGTGCAGTCTTATCTGGGTTGGCTACGCACCCAGAGAGATAGAGCGAGACTCTGCAATAGAAACCGTGATTTGGACAGACTATAGTAACGAGAAAAAAAAAAAGAAAATTGTGAAAACAATAACCAGGCGATATCTCAGGTGGCACACTAGAAATTTTACGGGAGCGAGGAACAGTGACCTCGTACATCGATACTGCCGGGGGTTTTACAAATGCCACACGGTACGCTGTCGGCGGGACATAATCTCAAGCGGAGAGCTCTCCCAAGCTGTGAAGTGCGGGAGCCTCTGAGTTTATGGATAATTTCCCCGGTCATTCGCGGGTATCGCGCGCGGGCTGGCACCCGTGTCCCAAGAATCGTACTGTACACGGGGTGCGCCCACTCAGTCTGTGTAAAAGGAAGGCTGAGAGAAAAAACTCGGCCACTTAAACACTAGTTCGAGCGTAGCTTTCCTCTCTACATACTAAGTGACTACCCAATAGCTTCTCACCAGAACTTTTGGCTTGGCCACTTTATATTATGTGTTTGAATAACCCATAACTACGCCCCGCGGGCTTAGAGGTAACTTAATGGGGCTCTCAAGCTGGATAGCAAAACACTGGTCTTTCAAGGGGGTAACCTACCTATCCTTAATATAATTCTCACCCCGTGTGCCCCTAGTGGGGAGTTGAACACCAATCTTCTTAGTGGTGACCAGAATGCTAGCTATGATACCATGACATCGCTATGGGGCACCGTGCGATAGTGTGTTTTTTTTCCCTTTTTTTCTGCAACATTGGGCGGCGTTATCATAGGATACCCGTATGGAACTTGCAAGATTGGGGTTTTCGCCCCGCTCTCGGATATAGGGCATCAGAGGGGTGTATTTGTCAATTATTCGTTGGGAATCGCGAATATTGAACACCGTTAATGCCGCTGCTTGGTTGAAGGGTCTTCAAAGGATCTTTGGTTCTGGCACAGGAAGGTTTTGTCCAATATTGACAAGCTTTGACTGCCCTTCGACAGTGATTGGGTTAGAGGCGCGCCTTGGATCCACTGGAAACACTGAAGGGCATTGGGGAGCTAACAAGCTTAGAAACTAAGGCTGTGTTTTTTGCAAGATGCTCCACGACTTGGTGCTGCCTCCCAATGTCATCGAAAAGGGACATGACACAATCATGACTTCTCACTCGGGAATCTCTAGGGTTCGAAGGGTATGGTATCGTAAGTTACCATATTATGCGATACGGTGCCACACGGTAACTCATGGCAAACTCACCAGGCACTGTTAGTCGATCGCCATGAAGAAAGCTTCAGATCATCAGTATGTAGCAGACACCAAAAGGCTAGATTGCTCCAAGTTGGCCAAAACATGTGGGAGGGAAGACAGGAATAATCAGACCTTCAGGTGCGGGATGCAAATTTTTTTCCGGTATTTTACTTTCCTAGTTTAAACTGCGGTAATTTACCGCTGTGGTATCAATCATGTAAGGTGCGGTAACGTACAGTATTACTCGAACACTAAGCACCCTAGCTTCGCCTTCGCTGCTCGTATCGTATTTACATTGTGATGGTGATAGTTTGTATTGGTATGAGTGTTGTCATAGGAATAAATGCTGTTGAGAATGCATGAGTGGCATGAATTTCAGTTGCGGAAACTGGTATGAACGGAGCGGGTACGGAATGTTGGACCCCTGAACATAGGGAGGCTGCTCCAGAGCAGGAAACTTATGTCTAAATTGCGTATTACTCCCGTTCTGTTAGGGTGGCAATATTAGATGGTGTAAGGCTTGACTTTGGGTTTCAGGATCTGCTGAATATTATAACTGCTTCCGCTCTTGTGCTGAGTAGAATGCTCCTAGACCCGAACCTTGTCTCTTGATCCTCTAGCGGTTCTTGGGTATTGGTCTACTGATCGGTTTGGTCCTTTGGGCCATGGGACTTAAAGTGACTCGACACTTCTGCGATGGAAGAAGTTTGGGCAGGTTCCTGTATTTCTTTGCTCGTTCAGGTGGTCCAACTCTTAATCTATCCACTGAGGTGACTACCTCGATTATAGATAGTCTACCGTCCTGTGTCTTCTTATCTGCAATCGGCATCCCCACCAACCACACGTCGCACATATCCTTACAACACTTTCTTAGAAAGAGTGATCATTAATAGAGTTAACCAATTACTAGAAGGATGATTAGTAGCTGTGCTTATGTTAGTAGTGGGGTGTAGGGACAAAGTGTGTAGTAAAAGCCTTATTTGAGAAATGAAAGGCGGCTGACAACTGCGAACATGAGGGGTACGACAAATTTCTCTTCAACATCTCTCTAACTCTTGGAGTTTTCATAGCTATTGCTGCACTCTATAAACAGTTCAAAAAATTGCTCAATCGACCATAATTTCACTTCCTAAGCTTGCATATATTGTGCGATACCTCTATTAGTCACCTGGATGCATTCTGTCTTCCCATAGCAGTTATTTAATTGGAATCCTTACTCAAAGAGTCAGAGAAGAAAGAAAGCTTTCCCAGATACTCTATTGGACCTACTATATAGGAACAACTATATTGCTTCCTTGTTTGCTAAAAGTTGATCCTAGCGGCAAGGGAGATATATAAGTATCCTGAGAATGAAGATGGGACCCAAGAAGTTAAAGAAAGAAAGCTTTTACTGAAAGTGCCTGAATGAATAGTAGGCTGCAATGAACCAAGCTGAATAGGAGTAAATACTACAACCCTATGAGGCCTGGAAGGGGATTGCTACTCATATACTGTATACTAAATCTCACCAGGTACAGAACTCTACAGCATATTTCTATTATTGCCAAGGTCATGCTGGATTGCCTTATCGTCGTAGAAAAAAGAAACACGATCTATGGTAATGGGAACTCAAGAATGGTCGCCACTTCAACCTCTTTTACCAAACAGGCTCTTAGCATTTCCCATAGTTCACCACACACCGAAACGACTAAAGGAGCATCCAGTGCCAAACATAAGGATAAGAATAACCACAGCCCATAGGAATGCCTCCCTTCCCCGCCTGCCCAAGCAAGAAATAGCTTGACATAACCCTTCAGAATGTCTTCAAATCTCCAGAGCGCCATCCCCAACTCCTTATAAAATCAGTTCGCATTAGACGGATGGCAGCAAATATCTTTTAAGATAGTCATCATATGAATTTGAATTCCCTCGTTCCTCACATAAATCTTGGTACCGAATTTGGGATATCACGGAGGTAGGAATGGCAGACACATCGCACGCGCGCCGCCTGGGCACCACCGCGCACTTGGGTTGTTGCCGTCGAGGTGGCATTAGGGTTAGCGGAATCGTAGGTGCAAATATCAATTATTGAAGTATGGTATTATCCTTTCTACGGAGGTATCTTACAAGGCTAGTTTACAATTGGATTCTATTTGGCCACAGCCACCGCTACGATCGGGCGTGTGCACCCAGACAGTTGTATCTGAGAGCCTCTGCGTCTTGGTTCAATGTCCCCTTGAAGTCGGCAGCACCAGGTCCGTCAGAGCACCGGAGGGAGGTAACGAAACTCTCCGCATTGACTATGCATCTTTAGTTGCCGTATCATAGCACTTGAATATAGGGGATACCTACCTTCAGCACCAGCAGCATTGGTATGAGTGTGATCATTGGGGAACATCTTGTTCGCCTCGATATATCCCAACTCTTGGAACCGAGCAACAGAGTATGCTGTATGGTCCAAGAATAAGACATTTTCGGTTTTGGATACCTAAATTTCGTCAATGGCACTATTGCTAAAGCTCGGTATGGAGGTAAACCAACACTCCGTGAATACTCAGTGTACGGCCAGGTCTTCCGCAGAGTAGAATTACCATTGGTCCATACCATGAGCGGAACCATTCCAGAAAGCACCGGTATGGCCCCCACGGCTCGCGAGTCCGCAATCATTTGTCGGAGGTAGCTCCCGAAGGTCCGCACAACCTCATCCACGCCACTGGAGTTTCTCACGACTACTGTCTCCTCGCCGACTCCTGCAATAACTGCTCGGTCCTGACCGACGTCTTTACCGGTTCCAGGCGTGCCGCCGTCGTTGTGGCCCATTTCAATGACCACGTAGTCACCTGGCGAAGTCAGGGCGAGTAATTGGGACCACAGGCCTTGATTGATGAATGAACGGGTTGAACGACCTCCTCTAGCACGGTTTACAAAAGCGCTGGTAAAAAAGTGTTGGAGGTAGTATCCGAAGCCCTGGATGCTTGTAGCTTGGGGAGTATATTGTGCCGCTGTACTATCTGAGCAGAGGAATACTTTGGTGCTGTTTGCTGCCGGCGCAGGCATTGCAGTGGAGAGGGCAGCAAGGGCGAGAGATGGAAGGAGTGAGAACTTCATGGTGGGCTACTCTGAGGAATTGGCATGCAAGGGGGGTATATTTGACGGGGAATCGGTCCCCTTAAATACTAACTTTGGTTCGTGATTCTTGATCATGATTGTTTTTTTCCACTCCATGGCCCATAGCTTACTGGCACTGTAGGGATGTTTCGGTCGCGGTAACACAAGTCCCCGAGCGTGTTCGTTGCAACTTCCTTTATAATATGTTGATTAACCCTTTCGGAAATGCGCCCGACTTTTTTTGTTGTCACCAAATCCTACTCACTAAATATCACTCGAACTTCCTAATCTAGTTTGGTCTACAGTACCTAGGCGGTGGAGTTGAAGTCGTGCACCCAGAGCCTATAGCGATATCCGGGCCAACAGAGATTAGTACGACGCTATACTGGATGAAGTGAAGTATTGGGTTCATGTCCTCATGAATCAATATACCCCGTGTACGGTACGCGCGGTTTTAACGATGTTCCTTCACTGCGAGTACTAAGTCAGTAAGCCCCTATCCAAGAATGTCTTAACGGCATACTAACCGAATATTGCAGGGGGCAGCAGCCATTACGGAACGTTAATTACCGCCCCTGATACTGAATTCAGCACCGCATACAATAAAATCACACTAATACCTATAGGTTCGGTGAGTACTCGTATGTACAGGTAGTCTTTCTAGTGAGAAGTAGATAGAACCAGCTTTCCGTAAGAGCCATAACAGTGCCAAGGTACTCCACCCGCCACCTCATCGGAGATGAGGGTACTCCAGAGAGGCCCAAACAGTTCAGCAAAGGGACTATTAGGTACTATTATCTATCTCTTCAAACCCCAACTACCTTATACCAAACAAATCATATAGACGAAACCACAAGTCACGTGGATACCCCCCCCCCACTCGGACGGATGATGATTGGTTAATCTCCATGAGGAAACCACCAGCCGACCCCTTCACCTGCAATATTTTATCAAGTTCACCAAGTTCATTAGAAGAAAGTTTCCTATTCGAGTTCAGCCGTCCCGGTGAGGCGGGTGTCCGAGTGGCCTGTGGCCTCGCCCACTGATAAGGAGACTAGAATCCAGCAAGCTGTTTAGAAAACGGCAGCAGGACAGTGTCCAGGAGTATCTGAGGAGGCCTGGTGGCCGCTGGATATCTCACAGAGGGCTGCCCACAAGAAAGTTAAAAACCAGTGGAGAGAAATTTCCGAGCAGATGCTGAAGACTGTTAAGGATAGGAATAATAAGCGAAAGTTACAGAAGATTTTAAATCGTAAAGCTGGGCGATTTGTAGAAACTTTTTCTTATTTTATGCAACAAATTTGTTGCTGAGCTGTTCGACACTTTCTGGGAGTGCAGTCGTGTTCTGTGGGCGCGTACCGGTATCGTCTTTCGGAGTGGGGGGAGCCTTGGCACTGTTAGGCCCTGGAGTTTTCTCCCAGGTATTGTACGAGTACCGTACTTGTCCTGGGCGGTGGTACTTGTATCGGAAAATACGAGTGGTGAGTTTGTGATACACACTAACTTTTTTGCCATATATTTTGCGAATCCCTGTTCTGGGGTACTTTTTTTTTTTCATTTCGGATTCTACAGGCTTTCTAAGCTCAATTAACCCTTCCCCGGTCATAGAGGCTTCTTCCTTTCCCCATGTTCCCGGACACCCCCTGCCTAGGACAAGTGCCCTACGGTGCCATCTTGGCTATTTGTTCCTGTATCGCACCAAGGTGGAAACAGGGTCTACCATAGGAATTTGAATAGTCGGACCCCCTGCTAAACTTTGCATTAAAAATTCCCTGCCTTGGAAAAGGGGGGGAAACACAGCAAACAAAAAAAAAAAAAAAAAAAAAAAGAGCTTCTCAGCGCTCAGCGAGAGGAGAAACGTCAGGACTTGCCGGAGGAGGTAACTCCAACAACATTGTACTTGATTCAGGTACTAGTATCCGAATTTTTACTGCATATCAAATGTCTGGATTTACAATGAGTGGCGGTGTATGAGTGTAGGCTATATAGCGTATGTCTGAAAACAGTTCGAGCCCTTTGGGCCTGCGATCCCAAAAAGTAGGAAAACTCTATAGACTGTATTTTTTTTTGCTTGTTAAAACATCTGCAAAGGCCCAAAAGTTCGGTATTCCATGAGCACCATCCCTACTCCATGAGGTTGGCGATGGCTCAAGCTTGCTGAGTAGGAGTCTGAGAGCGTAAGGTAGATACCCGTGATTGATATTAGGAGGATGTTCAAGACGCTTTCAATTCCTCGCAACTTGAAATATTGTGGGAGGCGGTGTTCGTAAAGGCCTATAGGCCATACCGGTTGGACGGTAGGTCCCGCGGGGTGGTGCGGGGACAGGCCGCACGAGTGATGTTTCATGAGCCCGCGCTAGCTCTGCTTACTTCAATTGTGAGAACTGAACTGAACAAATAAGTAAAGTAGGTGCAATGTATAAAGCCTTGAGGCTCCCGGGAACAGGTTTTCTGATTTTTCCCTACGCCATAAAAATGGCTATTTTAGTCGTATTCCGCAGCCCGAGTGGGGACTAACTTTACTGGGGAACTGGGGCAGTAGGTTTGCCTCATTGCTCTATAAAGTGGGGAAGCACCCGTTGAGAGGAACAAAGTATGAATTACCCAAATTATGTAGGTTTACACTTAATATCCCCGCTCCGAGAGAGAGATAATCCCTTGGCACCTCGAAGTGAGAGCCGTAATTTAGTCGAGTAATAGGACGGTAGGGGAAGGTGTAATCAACTTTATTCCTAACTAGAGGAGACACCGCCCTAACGGGCATACGGGAAGGTGGCTAATTGGAAGGGGTTACCCATCATATGGGACGCCCGGGTTCACGGTTCGTTCGGTTCTTTCCCTGTCAGGGGTAAGGCGTCTGGGGGCCCAAAAAAGATGGACCATCACACATAGTCCGTCCCGGGTTACCTTCACGACGGACAGACCAGGCGCGCCGCATCTTTTACCACTGGCTCATCTGAGCCGCAGCAGCAATCAGATTTGATGGAGGAAATACCAACAAGATTAGTTGGACCAAGTAGCGGATGAGTTTATCTGGGTAGGAGCAAAGGCAACCAGGCGGGGAAGGCGTGCTGATCATAAAAACATTTGAGAAAGCGTGTAAACTAGTAAGGTTTCGGGTTTCGGCCACGCCCAATTTACTTATGATATTATCATATATGGCTACGGCAAGAAGAGCGCGTCACATGCCACCAGCTGACACTAAACGCAGGGCTTTATAATTTTGAATTAATATTTAGGCAGTTTAGGTACGTATCAAGGTTTCATAAAAGCAGGAAATTCAGGATTTGCGAAGAAGAAAAAAAAAAAAAAGAAGGGAGCTCCAACATGGATCGACAAACCCGCAAAACAGTGATAGAACCGCTTTAGTATCTCCGCAACCACCCTCACTATCCGCACCAAACACATAGCTCACAGCCACTTAGTCCCATAGGCCATAGCCAGCCTCACCACTGCTACCAATCCTGCAATCAGAAGCATGGCCCTGCGGAAATAATAGAGCACTGAAAAGACACACCAGATAACCCCGATCCAGAAAAGCGATACCAGCACTGGGGCCGGCTCAAAGACGTAGATAGCGGCAGAGAATAACCAGAGCATAAGCGGGGCTCGGGCGCCACTGAAGGACGGCAACAGACTGAGCCCGACTAGGAGGGGAGTCTGTATTCGCTACCCTGGAGGTGTTGTCCTTTTGTTGCGCGCCAATACCGGTGCTATTCTTGACCGACTAGACTTAGTCTCCGGCAGTGAACTTGCTTTTGTATTTACCTCTAGAACAAGAGGCACACTTAGAGCGTGAGGGGTAGGCGGCGGTGGTAACTGATCCTTCCTATATCAAGCGTTAAACCGCGAGTTAAGATCCGAGATCAGGAGCACATACACAAGGGAGCGAAATATCAACGGAGGAAGCACTTCAGCATGAACCTCGTGAGTCCTTTTCGTCACAATATCAAGTACCTCATTTAACTTCTTCTCAGCTCTATAGTACCCAGCACCGTAGCTCCAGATCCACCCGAGCACTAGTATAATGTGCACAAGCTCCTCGATTGCCTCTGCAGCCACTTCGACTCCAAACTCCTCTGTCAACCCATCCTTGATGTGGTTTGCCATATCCTCCTTCTCCCAAAAGTCTTTCGCCCCACTCTTTATGGCCTTCTTCAACTCCTTCTTCGGTTCCCTCTTGAGAACCTTCTCTGGGTTTGCCTCGATTAGCTTTGAGGATTATGTCGAAGAGTTTTAAAGCTTTCGAACCGAAGAATAGGGCATCACCAGATTTTACCAGCGCTTTGCCCATGGGGACTACGCCAGCGACGGCGGTTCCACGGACCACAGAAGCCCAGGTGCTGGAGTTTTGCAGCGCCCGGGCTCTGGAGGTTTGGGCGGTTTGGGTGTAAGCTTTGAGGTGGTCATTCAGAAGGGATCTTCTAATCTCAACAACGTTCAGGGAGAGGTAGCATTGAGGAAGGGAGGCCTGGGCTTCAGCTTCGTAGTAGCCGCGCCATTGGGGGAGTGTCGTTACGCCGTAGGCCATTCTGGATTGAGATCAGGTTGGTAGGCTATCTTCTGAATAGCATTAACTTATATCCGAAATTTCAAACAGTAAGACTGGAATTATTTGTATTTTATCTCAAGCCCCTCTTGTTTAGGAGGCTGTGCTTCAGCCTCCACCTCCACCTTCGCATTGCTCACGTTTCAGTGAGGGGTTCCCTGTGCTCAAATTCTTGATCGTGGGTGTCTCACCCCCATCATATCTTCACACCGTTTAAGCTTGATCGGTCGCACAAAGAATTCTAAGAGCAAATGGGAGAGGTTTCAATTTGCAGGAGGCTCAGAATTATCTAATTGAAGTTTCTGCAGCCGCGGTGCACTTTCAAGGTGAATGATTAGCTAACAAACCGTCCCATATCACAACCCAACTACCGGAGCAGTAACCCAGGGGAGGGGCGGCCCTGGGTACAGCAAGTAATGGTGAGGTGCTCGGCAAAACAGAAACTCTTTTTGGGGTCTCTGTCTGCGCCCATTCGGGAGAGAGCCGTTGCACTGCACCTTTCTTGTTGAGCTTGCTTCTCATCCCCTCTTAACACTTTTAGAGATGGCGGTTACAAGGGGTATCTGATTTACGAGCGGTATATATTAACAAGATTCTCCTGCGAGTAAGCCTAATAAGCCTGCTGGGTGAGAGCGATCGCCACATTCCCGCTAGCTGCCCTACCTTGGGGGCAGGCTTGTGTTTCGGCGACTAGAGCATGCTACGAGTGCTAGAACATGAACTAAAGGAATTTGTTTTAGTGTAGTGATTGGAGCGGATAGGTTTTTTTGTTTTGTTTACGACTGTGTATATTGCAAATTACTCGGGCAGTGAATACTGGTACAGCATGCTCTGTATCCTTTATCGCTGGCACAGACTAATCCCCCCAATTTTTAGTTGCACCCACCCTTTCCTGCTCTGATTTGCCATCTTGCCCCTCATCCACTCTCGTGGCCGTGCCCGTGCTCGCCGATTTACTTCTATATTCAATGGTGGAATTTACTCCTCGGAGACATACAAGCCGCCTCTGACATCCTGTCGAGACTTCTGTCTGTACTCGAGCAGAGTCCTTGCTATGCAAAGGCACCTTTTTGCCAGATCTTTTTTAACAGCGAGTGCCACACTATTCATTGCCGATTACGCAAAAGCTACTAGTGCACCCCGAAACCGGTGAACTTGAATATTTGATGTGATCTCTATTTGCCTCTATCGCTCACTTTTTGCGAGCTCGGTGGTTATAAATAATCTTAGTGCCGTAGCTTGCTTTGGCTCAGGCAGTTAGCATGGTAGATAGGAGCGGGTGGTACCGTCTGATCGCGTTGGCACAGGTGCTACTGGTCTCTCCAAGACCTAGTTGTAGCACCACTATCTCTCCATCAGCAAGAACCGTAGGAACAGGAGCGTGCTTCTCAATCATCTAGGCGGAGGGGCCCACGCAGCATAAGTTCGAACGATCTGTCATGTTAGGATACCAAAAACCTCCAGATTTCTCTGCTGTACCGTAACCCGAGGATAGTTCCCGCACTAGTTCACTGCTACAAGTACTCGAGTAGCCTTGCAGGCTCTACGCGTAGCCCCATTCGGCAGCTGACAATGACACACACCTGCTGCGGTATGGTGCAGTGCGTCTAAAGCGCAGACCAAGGCAGATGCAACATGAAACGCTCAACCCTGTGAGGAATAAGGGCTATATCACAAAATATGTCATATTGCGAGGTCCTGTGTTCAATTCACATCAAGGACATAGTATTTAATATTCATTTCATTGTTTGTTAATATCTAATATACATCAAGGAAGGTTTAAAACTTGAAATTTAATTATAATATACTTGATGAGAATAGTAGAGTTGTAATAGAAAAAGTTGATACAAAATGAAATTGCAATAAAAACACAGCCAATTTGAGGAGTTGAACATCAGACCTTACAACTAGACATCTTTTCTAATATAGCCCTTATTCCTCATTGGGTTGAGCATTTCATGTCGCATCTGCCTTGGTCTGCGCTTTAGACGCACTGCACCATACAAACTGCGACCACCGCACCTAACCCTAACCTCGACCTCCACATTAAAAGTAGTCCAGAGGTTGCTTAGCACTCACCTGAAGCCTTACTGATTGCATCCTAGGACGCTATCTAACTTTTTGAGAGCGGAAAAGCACCTGGCAAGTACCTTACCATAGATCTTTGCAACGTGGAGGGATCCTCGACCAGTCGATTCTCGCACCTGAGGAGGGTACAAGAAACCGAAGCCTTCTAAAGCCTAAGGAAGCATTATGGAAGATACTCGAAAGACCGTTTTGATAACTGGGTATACTTTTGTCCCTCTATCCAGTAGCTGTGGGGCGTTCTCAGCTAACGATTATGAAGCGCAGGAGTAGGCGGTATCGGCGGCTCTCTCGCCAAAGAATTTCATATAAAAGGTCTCACATGCCTGTACTCAATTCATCCTATCGTTCTAATAATAATAATAATAATAAATACAGGTTACCGCGTCTTTGCGACAGCTCGGGATCTCGCTACGGTGCAAGAACTTGTAGACAACTACTCCATAGAGACTTTGCACCTGGATGTCACCTCCACCGAAAGTGTGCGAGCAGCAGTCGAAGAGATATCACGGCGTGCGGGGGGGAAACTGGATATTCTTGTCAACAATGCGTAGCTATGCCTCCCTCAAAGCTTCTCTACTGTAACGTGCTGATAAAATTCTCGGTGCGGCAGAGGTCTCGGGGTCGTAACACCTGCCACGGACCTCCTTATCGATACCGTGGTAAAGTCGATGTTCGAAGTCAACGTTTTCGGTGTAATGCGCATGGTCCAGGAATTTGCTGGACTGATAATCGCTGCGGAAGGCACTATCGTGAATATTGGATCGGTGGCGGCAGTTACACCGTATGCGTTTGGCAGCGCATATAATGCTACCAAGGGGGCTTTGCATAGCTATTCGGATACGTTGAGGATTGAAATGAGGCCTTTCAAGTGTGTTCTATCCCCAGCCGCGATTATTTGTAGGTGTGCTAACGAGTAGGCGTAGTGTCAAAGTCATGGTGGTATGTTCTTGATACATGAAAGCGAGTGGAGGCATCAGCTCATAAAAGTATCGCAGATCGTCACTGGTGGTGTCAAGACAAATATTGCGAGACACGGAACAACACTCCAGCCAGGGTCTATCTACATGCCCATCCTGGACTTCTTTCATAAAAGAGTTACTGATTCGCAGGGTCGGCGCCTTCTTACTCTCCCCATTTATGTCATCTGACTAATAAATTACAGATGGCGCAATTGACCGAGATGTCTACGCCCGCTCCGTCGTCGCGCAGGTGATGAAACCAGATTGGCGGAAGCCAGCTTGGTTCTGGAAAGGTAACAAGGCCACAGTTGTCTGGCTTGTGCGGACATTCTTATGGAGCACGGCTTTTGTAAGTCCCCTTCTGGAGGTTATGCCACGACCAAGCTAATGTGCTCCCGTTGTAGGACTCTAGAATGATGCGTGTATTTGGATTGTTTAAACTGAAGAGGATAGTTGCTGCGGAGAAGAGTAAAAAGGATTAGGGCCTGGGCTCTGAACCTTGAATTGTCTGTTCCCCATACCCGCTGCTACTAGGTATTGGGAATCGGGTTTATTATAATTATTGTCGCAATTATGCTTTGATGTTTTCCTATCGCTCGGCATAACACATCGGGTTCAGGACCTAAGCCCAACGATTGTTATGGATCGTCTGGGATGTTGGGTCGTCCGCCCGCCCCACTAAGCTCCTACTATTGCCGATATCATAATATGTTTCTTTGAGTCCCGTTCGTTCTCACAGGGCTCGCGGAGCTTCACCCAGTTTCCAGAATTAACTATCCAGGGAAGCGTGACACATTCACTCTTGCTAGCCCTTAATTAGCATCCCTATCGGTCCTCTAGACCACCATTTCTTCGTGTTCAGTTCCGCCTCACGGGAATCTCAACCTTACCGCTTCATCATTTAACCGTCTCTTCAGATAATGATCGCCCGTCACGTATCTGATAATTAATACCGAGTCCGCAGTTGATGATACATACCATCGTGAGGAGAGGTAATTCAATGCAGATGGACTAATGTAAACACAATCCCGAAAATAGTGAAACAAATCCCAGCCAATCTCACCGCCGGTAACAGCACTTACACACCAACAGCCACACCACAACTTCCATCCCAAGACTGATGAAGATGCAGCGGACTCAAAACCATACATGTCAACCCAATTCACCCCACCCCATTGCCTACATCCCGTCCGTGCGGGCGTAGGAGCAGCTCTCGTCGTGGCCCTCGTACTAATCCTCAAAGTGGCAGTGTGGTGGTGGTGGTGGTAGAGTAGTAAAGTGCTAAGTAAAAATGCTCAGTCCAATGGCCTTTTTACAACAAAAGTGACCATTTCCGCCACCCCCTCTTACAAAATAAAACCTATGAGAATGACAAAATCTGGCAGTGCATCAACGAGCTAGTAGACAGTCTAGGGGATGATAGGTAAAAAAAACTATAAAGGAGTGGAGCACACGGCTCGTTTGTTCCATTTTTATGCGATGCTTGGTACTTGAATTCTTGTGTCACAGCGAAACTAAAAGTCACGGAGGCAAACCCCCTTGATAACAGAAAAATATTCTCATCTATTGACGTAAAACCCTTGGGAACCATTATTCCTTTGTACCATTTACCGTCAGTCTCAACAACCCGCTACACCAAGCGAGATTACGGTCAGCGCAAGCAATGACGGAATTCAGCTCTGACTCTTCCCCCCCTCGAGTGGGTAATTATAGACCAAGGAAGATGAGTTGATTTCCGAGTGATAATTAGTGCAATAGAACACCCAGTCTCTCCATGCCTCTCACCTCACTATTTTAAAAATATATCATACTGCAGCACAAGTAGGGCCAATCGAAGAAGTATATCAAATCACATGTTGTGTCGAAGTTTAGGGGCCCTGGATGGTTCTCGTGGATCGATGTTTGGGATAGGTCATAGGTTCACAAATTTCATGATTTGCTTCATATGCGGATATAAAGTATGAAGAGAGATAAGTATTTTATTGTTTGCTGTAGCTATAGAAAGAAGATTTAATTGATTTACGGGCTACGGAGAATTACGTTTGAGTATCGTCATTAAAGCTGATAGCATACCTACTTACTCCTGGTGTTGGGGGTATTCGGATTCATGTTTTGCATCGCTAGTTAGAGTCGCTTGTTTTTTTTTTTTTTTTTTTTTTTTTTTCTTCAAGGCCAATTTTTTCCCCCTCTGACACAAAGTCGCCATTTTAACCTTCATTTGAGATAGAGTTTCCGCAGGCCCAGGTTGCAAAAAAACAGGCAGCGGAGGAGAGAATTAGGTAGTAGCGATGCTAGTTCTGTCGGACTCTCTCCCCAAGAGCCTGGAGGTATGTTATAATATGACCTCTAGGCTGAAACATCTCTTCGTCGGGGGGTGGGGGGGAGCTAATGATACTAAGAAGTTTCCAAACGGAATAGAACACAATCTCCCTATTCTGAAAATCAAACACGTCAACATCAGGCTGGAGGACCCTGATGCTGAAGATAGGCTTACGGTTTGCGGCTCCAGGGAAATCGGGGATGTTGTGAGCGAGGAGATCGATCTTGCAGTCATCCCAGGATGCATCGTCAAAAATGCGGTGGAATCCAGTGCTTCCAATTGGCAATCCTTGATCGTCAGCCACGATTTCGGTTTCGACGAAAAAGCGATTCTCCATTACCATAGGTTTTCCGATAAACTGGGGCTGTTTGGAAAGAATCCACTTCCACATGGCGTGGAAGGTGAAAACCTTCTTCAATTCGATTTGTGCTATGGGGACGGTAGTGGGTCCACTGCCTGAGACTAGGTAAATAGCCGGCTGAGGTCTATCAGTCATTTTATCGCAAGGGCAAATTTCAGTTAGCTTAAGGGGTAAGAAGGTGGAATTGTAAGGAAGGGTGTATCGTAGTAAAGATGGGAAAAAGTTGAAGTCAAGGGAGTTGGCGTCAGGCCTGCTCTTTATCACACCAGCAGTGGACCAGGTGACAGATGAGTAAACTTACCCTGTTTTAGGGTCTTTTAGCTCAAAGGACAGGGCTTTCACGAGCTATAATATCTTGGCAATTTTAACCTGCAGAGCCGCTGTCACCCACAATCACAGGAGGGTTATCTCTAGCGAACCCGACAATCCAGAGGTCCGTTCCGGGGAAGAACTGTCTTGATTATATGATACACCCGACATTCTCCAGAGCTCCTACCACCTCGCTATAGAATTTTGTATCATCCATCCATCATGTCTACTACTCTCGCTTCAACCGTTAATCACGCACGTTGCACCTTCATTTGTCTACCCGTAGCACTTTCTAGCTAACCATAACAGATTCTCCTCGCCCCTTCAGAAGCCGATTACCTCGACCAATTAATCAGCACCATAAAAGATGCCTGCTCTGCTGGCCGTGAGGACCTCCTTATGGACGAGCTCGACCGGTTCTCCAGCGAACGCGAATCCGAGATCGAGCGGCTGTGCAATAACAATCACCAGGACTTTGTTTCGTCCGTCAACCAGCTCCTGAACGTTCGGAAAGGGACCGTCGACCTGACAGAGGAAATTTTAAAGCTCAACCAATCGATACAGAAGTCAACAGACAAGCTAGTGGAGCAGAAGAAGGCACTCGTGGACTCGCGAGATGTCCGACAGAATATTGACGAAGCAACACAAGCTCTGAGATTATGCTTGGAGGTGTTGGGGTTGGCAAATCGGGTGGGTGATTTATTGAAGCAAAAGAAGCACTATGCTGCCTTGAGGACTTTGGACGAATTGCAGAATGTTCACCTTAAGGAGGTGATGCAATATGATGTCGCTGATATGATACAGAAATCAGTTCCTGCAATGCAAGGGATGGTGAAAGAGGCGGTTATGACGGACTTGAATAGCTGGCTCTACAGGATTCGTGAAAGCTCGGTGCTTTTGGGGCAAGTTGCTTTTGATCAAACGGAGCTGCGCCGGCGGAGGCAGAAGGAAAGAATTGAGAAGTCGCCATATCTGCGTGAGTCTTCCCTTTGTTGTGGGTTGGGTAGTTGTGTTCTAATCTTCGCACACAAGGCTCTTTCAAACTCAATTCTGCGATCGAGCTAGTTCTAGACGAGCGGGAAGAATTTGATGTCCTTGACAATGAAAATGTTAACATTGATTTTACACCACTGTTTGAGTGTTTGCATATACATGAAGCTCTAGGAGAGCGGGACGAATTTAGAGTCACCTACGCCAACGTCAGGAGGCAGCAAAAGGAACTATTGCTGTCTGGGTCATTGACTCTATCAAACGAAGATATATCCAATCTTAATAAATTGTTAGAGGACATCAGTGGTTTTGCTATAATTGAGCGAGCTACCATGAAGAAAACTATGAGTTTTCGTTCGGCAGTTGATGTTAGTGGATACTTCAAGCTCTCCAGCACACATTTAATCGTTGCTCATCTCTGGGGTTATAGGTCGATGAACTCTGGGATTCAATGTGCAAGAAGGCGATCAATATTATTACCCCCGCGTTAGATAATATTACACAAGCCGATGCTCTATTGAGAATTAAGAATGTTCTTGCCCTCTTTATACAGACAATGGATGTAAACAAAACCCCACCTTGTGCTTATGGAACAAGCTGGTATTAACCTTATAACTAGAGTTGGGATTACTCTGTAGAGGCTTTGGATAACTTTTTGCTAGTCCTCTTTGAAAAGTATTCTCAGCGGCTCAAGACCGAGTTCAGTGCTGATTTCAAAGAGGTACGTGGTTGGTTCAGTCACAATTCCTTGCACTAAATGCTCACACCTTCATCAGATCGTCACGAGCGATGATTACATGCCCATGCCGATTAACTCCCTTGGAGAATATGACAATATCGTTAATGTTAGCTGGTATAAGCCGGACAAGGAGCGTGACCAGTTAGAGTACGTATATTCCGTAAACCAACAGGTTGATTTGTGACTAACTCCTGGTTATTTTCAGGTTTCCTATTGTGCTACCATTCTCTCAAATGTATCCACTATGTTGCATTGATATCCGAAACTTCCTAAACAAATATTACTTCTTCTCTGACGAATATTTCATGCACCAAAGTGCCATCGACGAAGAACTTAAATCAGTTAGTCTCTTTCTCACATCACTCACACCTTATGTATTGACAATCGCAGTCCCTCGATGAGCTCCTCTGCGACCAGGTCTGCACCTCTTTAGTCGAACGCTTAACATCCAAATACCTGGGTCAAATCGTCCAAATCCTTATCAACCTTGAGCAATTCGAATACGCTTGCCACGAGTTAGAGGTGCTCTTAGCAGAGGCACGCCAGTCCAACCACGGTGGCAGCATCTCCCTAAAAGCCACAGAACGCTTCCGGTCTGAAAAGAAGACTGCCGAAAAGCGCATCTTCGAACTGGTCAATAGCAAAATCGACGACCTCGTAGAGACAGCGGAGTACGACTGGATGGCAGCCAAGAAACGTGAAGAGCCCAGTGAATACCTCCAGCAAATGACTTTGTGGATGCGCAACATCATGAGTTCCACGCTCTTGGGGCTGCCAAAAGACATCAAGGGTTTCATTTACTTTGACGCGCTGAGCCATATAGCTACGTCGATACTGGCTCTACCGATGTCAGACTCTGTCAAGAAAATTAACAAGAACGCCGTTGCGGCGCTGGATATGGACATTCGCTACTTGATGGAGTTTGTGGATAGCCTCAACGAACCACTGCTACCCACTATATTTGAAGAGCTGAGGCAGACTATTGACCTGCTGCAGTCTGACAATACGGAGGAGTTTTACAGTATTGATACTAGGATGAGGCGGTATGCTAGCGTTAACCCGCTTAATGGGCCAGTGCTGCTGGAGAAGTACATACTCCTATATTCTGTGATTTTTGTGGGCTGCTATTAATCGTTTGTTTGTTTGTCCCTTTGCAGATTGGTCAGCGGAGCCGCTCCGGTTAGTAGGTTGGCAAGGTTTAGACAGGGAGGTTAACCATGTGATTTTTTCGGGGCCATGGCGAAATAGGTGTGGTGCTACAGTTGTTTGGGTGCTTGTGTGTTTATCATGCTATCATATCATATGAGTAACATAGCTTAATACCCCCAATTTCGGCTTTGGAAAAGTTGATGGCTAGGGCTAATTAGGGCTTTGTGTGATGTTAGCTTTTGTATGCCAATGGGAGATGGAGTGAGAAATCAACATTCTTGCATGTGTCGAGTGATGAAGGATGAGTGGCAATCAAAAGCTTCTCAGCCCCCGCCGCTAACTCCAGGCTCTCCTTGAAAGATCCTCGTGCCAAGCACCAGATATTGTATGATACCATACCCGAGGAGGGCGTCCTCCAGGTAGACCTATCCAACATAAATGCGGTTTCATTCAGAGTCCATCCCACATTCCCAGAAACTGTTCCTGATAAACGCTCCCATGGCCCTCATTCAAACCCACCCTGGTTTTTTTTTTTTTTTTTTTTTTCATTGCTTTCATTGCTTTCATTACCGACCTTCCAGCCACGATTGCTCCCTTGTCCATGAAGAGATTTTGTCAACAGCTGTCAGCGATCGATGCTCGTAATTTCTCTTCTCTTGGGGATATATCCCCCCCATAATGCATTCATGTTTAACAATAATATGATTATCATGCACCTCACACGAAAAAAAACAATCCAAGCCCGCCTACCAGCTAGATGAGTATTTGTTCCAACTCCAACGGTAATATTACGTGAATATCTAGTTGCGCAGTGGTTAAGATGTTAAGAACTAATTAATCTCTGTGTAATTAGTAGGAGCCTAGGAGTTCAATTCCCCCTCGCAATGAATTGCAATGAGCTATTGTTATTATTGAACAATCCATCAAGCAGGCCAGGATAAATCAAGAAATTATGCTCTACGGGGACTAGGAGACTGAAGACCTCACGCTTCCCCAGCAATGCTGTAGGGCAAATCGGAACTACGAGGTGGTATCATATCATAATATCCGACTCTAGACCGCATCCCCACGGATGAGGTCCGCGATCGGCGGGGCAGCAGAAGAAAAAGACAAGAATTGTCAAAAAGAAAAAAGGAAACCTTTTTTTCCATTTGATTTGTAATAGCGACTACCATTCCTGAATGCTATAGTATACAGGGCTCTTCAAGCCGGTCTGTGAGTGGGGCATTCACCATCAAACCAGCCTTTCACCGTTGATCTCTCTATAAACTAACCGTGCCGCCTTGGAAGGAGAAAAACAAGTTGGGTGTGAATAGTTACTATTAGCAGGTAGTAGCCAATATCTGTAAATTCATTTCTCGTAGACATATCTGCGTTCCAGATACTTGCCCGTGCTGGGGCCCCCTCCCACTCACTCACTCCTGAACAAGTAGCCCCCGTCTACTGACAAAACCCCCTGCAGTCCATGCTTCCGTAGTAAGTAAATACTTCAAGCTCCTTCTCCGTGCGTTAGCCAAACATACATTTTTCCTGCAGTGCCGATGTTCCTCTCTACCACACTTGCCTGAAAACAACACCCCGCGGATAGCAAGGTATTATCGAGATATCATATATATCCCCCCCATTTCTTAGGGTTATGTTTATTCTTTAACGCTGAAATCCGGAGAGAAGATGTTACTAAAACCATTTTGGAGTTTGAGCGCATCGTACGGCCAGTATCAAACAACATATGCCCCATGTCGGTGTATCCCAAGATTCCCTCCCAGAAGGCGTTATTATATGTACAAGCTAACGGGTACAAACTCCCCGCAAGTACGACCCAAATTAAAGATTTCTTAGACGCGAAAGCCTCCCGTGCTCCTCCTAGATGTAGTTTCCTATCTATTATACACACTTTGGCCCCTAGTGCCACCTTAGCCGCTCAATGAATAGTGACCGACCCACCACCTTTCTTGGGGGGGGGGGTTGGGTATTATATCCTTGACGGTGCCCCTCGGGTTATTTATCTTTTCACCCCTAAATGGGAAGACATAGAGGTACCGATGTCCCGCAGAAGCGTAAGATTTTTGGCACAGTACCGTACCGGGTAGATATATTCGCGTTGCTTCAAAGCCACCGCCACTCCCTCCCCTTTGCGCTTTCAGAAAAACCCATATGAGATCCGGTCTACCGAATGGGATCGTTTCTGGGATCCTCGTTGCCCAATGCCCGGAAGCAATACACACCCTTCGCTTCGTTCGGGGCATTAAGATGGCTTGCGCTCGTGAGTCCAGGGTCCTGGGTAATTTGGGAAAACACAAATATCCCAGTGAACATTCTTTTGTTGGTAAATTGATATACATAGTCGCTGGCTCTGTCTGTACGTGTTCCCGGTATCCTGTGAAGGAGTGGGGAATCATGGTCTCTTTGAACCCACCGCAACCTGAAACGATGGCTATGCAAGAAAACATTGGGATATGCCGATATCTTAGATTGCTACACGAAAGATATAAATCCAACCCAGGTTTCAGCATTGAACGGTGCTCGTGCTTGGACAGATCCGTAGCCGACACAGCTTCCCAATTATTCCCGCAACATCAGCAACGTATCCCCTGAGCTAGTTACTAAAATCAAACTCCACAATCCCTGCAGCACTTCCCCCAGACTTTCACCCAATATACGCCCCACCCTTTCCAACCCCACCCTTCCCAACCCCCTTCAAAGCAGCCATCAAGCAGTAGAAAACCAACGAATCCAGAGTTGACATATCAGCAAATCTCGAACCACCCCCCTTGTCCCCCGCTGTCAGCGGCTTCTGTCGGAGAAGTGGTTTGAAGATTAATCTAAACGCCTCGTGTATTAACCAAAGTCCCAGGGCAGATGCGAAGAGAGAGCCAACCGAGTCGCTGGCAGCTCCTCCGGGGTAGTCTTGACGATATCTCGCTCGGGAAGACTGTATAGATGTCAATGCGAGAAGTCCTTTAAGGCAGAAAACGAGGAGGTCTTTGGAGTCTTTGGTTAGCGGTGGTGGTGACTTGGTGAGTTCTCCATTAAATTTACGTCCGCGGGTAAGTATCGCGTAGAGGAACTCATGCAAGCCTGGGCCATCGCTGGTGCAGTGTATGCCGGATTCCTGTCCGCCGCCGCCGCTGTTGCCGGGTCCCAGGTATCCAGTTAAGGGGTTTTCCAGAATTTCATTGAAACGAAATGCACGCTGGGAGAGCCCAGGGGGAATTGGAGGTAGCAACCCTCGAACGTGGGTTTGTGACTTCACCACCGCATAAGCAGACATATCCTTTCCTTCTTTCGCTTTCCTGATCTCGGGCACTTTCATCCAAGGATCACGGAGTGCCTCCACAGCACTCGGCCGTCCCACAGGATCTGGCGACAACAGCCCGCGCACAAATTCAAACCCACCCTCCACACCCACAGCCTTCCTCAAAGGCTCAAGCATAAACTCAGCTTTTCCATAGCAGAAATGCCAAACAAAACACTCCATCCGGAAGAGTACGCTCCCGGTTAGGGCCTCGAACACAACGCATCCCAACGACCAGATATCCACCGCGCAAGTGTACTCTGACGTCTCCAGTGAGGAATCCAATGCTCCCAGGATTTCGGGCGCGGAGTACGAACGCGTAAAGATCTGTGTGCAGAGCATGGTGTGCTCGTTGATGCACTTTGATACGCCAAAGTCGCCGAGCTTTACACGGAGTGGGGAGAGGGAGACTACAAATATGTTCTATTCTCCCCGGCTTAATTAGTTTTGTCATTTCTATGCTTGTATATATGATAGGGTTGGGTGAGTGAATAAGTATCATACCTCGGGTTTTATATCCCGATGAGCAATCCCATTTCTGTGCATAAAATTTAAACCCTCTAAAAGCTGCCTGGCTAGCAGCTTTGCCGTGGGCACCGACATCCGTTGACCGAGATGCCGTCGCAGGTCCCCTTTCTCCAAGTACTCCATAGCGATAAACAAATTTTCGCAGTTCTCGAACCAGCCCAAGAACTGAACGAATAACGACACACGATGCTATCCCGCCATTAGATCCAGAAACACTTCGCCCAGTAGGATAACAAACAAACAAACAAACCTTTGTCAAGAAACTCATGATAGCCAACTCTCTAGTAAAATCCAGCGCAGGAGAGAACCTCGTCTTGTCAATAACCTTCACAGCCCGAACACGATTCTTTGGGCCGTGCTCTAGGTGGACTACACCGAAGCCTCCTCTTCCAATTACTTGCGCACGTCTCCATTCTTCTTCGTGGGTGAATGGTGAGTAGATAGTGTGGCTAATGCTAGCTTCCCCGAAGCATGTTTCCAGTCGGTAGTGCTCTATTAGGTCCTCTTGTGAAGATTCTCCAGCCATTTTTTGTATCATACGGGGCTGGAGGATGTTTTTGGGGGCGAGGGTGGTAAGACTAAGGGAATGAGTAGGAATTAAGAAAATACAATACTCGAGTACAGGCAGAATTTCACAGGAAAAAGGGGAGGGGGGA
>QFET01002748.1:0-124254 GCA_003316355.1 Tuber calosporum
ACCATGGATCTTACAATCCCCAGCCAGCCAGTCCCACCAACTGGCGCTCCAGCTGACCCTCCCCCTAAATCTGTTGCACCAGTCCCCACCTGGCTCTCCAGTTCTCCAGTCCCACAAGGCCCATTGGGCTTTCCTCGCCAATGAATCCCTCACTGGACCCCCCCTCCCTGACCCAGGAGTTAGGCACTACCCTCACCCTCATTCAGTACAACTGCCTTGGGAGCTGGAATGTGTTTTTGTCCCTATTCAATAGCCTTATGGCTATGCCCACACCTCCACACTTGGTGGCCCTGCAGGATCCTCCTGTCTTCAAGGGGCGACTACCAATATTTTCCACTTAGAAATCTTTTTCCCCACCTACTACTAATGGCGCCAAACCAAGCGTGGCTGTTTATGCTCTCCTTGATTTCATGCAAGTTTTTGCACTACTACCCATCTTCTTCGCCCGGTTGGACTTTATTGCAGTTGATATTCAGGCCCCTTCTGGCCTGTTTAATTCACCTCATCAGGTCTTCAGCGTTCACAATGCCTACTCCACCACCCGACGCTCATCCCACATCTACACAATTACCCCATCTTTTATTTTCAGGGATCATGCTTTATCTACCATCCTAGTTGGGGATTTGAACCTCCATCACCCTCTTTCCGACCCTCTAAGGGTCCTTTCTGATACTGAATTTAGTCTTTCTTCCCCATACTTTGACCTGGCCTCCGAGCTAGGCTACACACTTATAAAAACACTAGTTGTATTCACAAGGTTCCCCTTCGATGGCACATCCAGACCTGGAGTCTTAGACCTAGCCCTCGTAAAACTCTCCCTTGCCCCCTTTGTTAGCTCACGGGGTATCACCCTCCCACTCCCTGGCTCTGACCATGTACCAATCACAATAGCCCTATCCACACCCTTCCGCCGACAGCCTGATCCCACTCCTGACCGGACCAAAATGGACTGGCACACACTCTCCCCTCTCATCAAGGATATATCAGTCCAACCTCCTCCCCCGCTCCC
This sequence comes from Tuber calosporum, assembly GCA_003316355.1. Taxonomy (NCBI): domain Eukaryota; kingdom Fungi; phylum Ascomycota; class Pezizomycetes; order Pezizales; family Tuberaceae; genus Tuber; species Tuber calosporum. The sequence continues at coordinate 1,010 of QFET01002748.1, forward strand.
TACCTCAGCCTCGCTTAGTGCTTGGTTCGACCCCACCTGGACACCATCACCTCCCTCCTAGCCCTGCACACACTAAACAAACGTCTTTGCTTCAGGTCAAATCCATGGTAGACAGTAGAACTATCGCAGCTGCGCAAAGCTTTCAACAGAGAGGCAAGAATATCAAGCATGTCCTCCTCCAACACCCTCTCCGACAGCGCTCGTGCCTCCCGCCTCACGTATTTCAAGGCCATAATCAAGGCCCAGACATCAATCTGGAACTCTTTCCTGGCCTCCTTGGACTACAAATCGGTGTGGGCTGCCCGCAGGATCGCTAGTGGGCGCCCCCCTCATCGGTTCCCCTCCTTTCCAAATGCCACGACACCCGTCGAAGTCAACACCTCCCTCCTGCATCAGCTTTTTCCTCCTAAAGACCCCCAATCCTTGCCATCCATCCTGCGATGGGTCGCGGACTTCCTGCCACTTCAGAAATAGGTAGTCTCCCTCGCACTCAGCAAGTCCTGCAACACCCCACCCCCTGGGCCCGACCTGATCCCCTATGGCATATGGAAAGGGATCAACAACATCAACCCCACCTTCCTCACCTCCCTCCTAGCTCCCCTGCTGACCTACGACTTCCACCCCTCCTCCCTTAAAAGATCCAATGGCATTCTCCACTCGAAGCCTGGCAAATCTGATTATACCTCCCACTCCTCATTCCGTGTCATTGTCTACCTAGAAACTATTTCTAAGATTCTGAAAAGGATAATCGCAACCTGACTTTCGCTAATGGCCCGCACCATTGGCCTCATCCACCCAAACCAATGTGGCTCTCTCCCCGGCCTCAGTACCTTTGACACATGTGATGCCCTAACTCACGAGGTCCGTCTGCTGCAACATGCAGGCCTCAAGGCCTCTACCATCTTCCTTGATATTAAGGGATTCTTTGATAATATTTCCTATACTTGTTTATCTTCCCTAATTGGTGTCAAAGGTGTATTTCCTAATATGGTGTCTTGGGTTCGCTCCTTTCTGAGTGACCGCAAAGGCCGCCTGATTTTTCAGGGCTCACCTAATATTTTCTTTGCTGTTCAAGTGGGTGCCCCCCAGGGCTCTCCTATCTCTCCGTTGTAATTTTTAATTTATTTTTCCTCCCTGCACTTGTCTATCCCAAAGTGGATTATTTTTTCTTATGTTGATGAATTTACTGTGACTGTTGGGTCTGGGTCATACCGGAGGAATACACAGCTACTTCAACAATAACACACCGGCCACTGCAGGAAGGCCACCCCACTTGGAGTCTCCTTCTCCATCCTCAAAACCGAACTCAATCACTGGCGAACTCCAAGGGATCGCTCTCCCCCCTTCCTGGCCCCGTTCTCTCGCGATGGGAGTCTCTTCCACCCATCTACCATTGTCCGATGGCTAGGATACTGGTTCTCACCCTAGATGGGAACCTCCACCCACTTCCACAAGAGACTAGCCCTAGCTCAGGGGGCCTTCGGCCTCATCAGACAACTCTCTCCTCCTCGCATAGGCATAGTCCCCTAAATGAAGCGTAGACTGGCCATGGGCCTGCTGCTACCGATCCTCACCTACGGAGCTGACCTCCTCATCCCCAACACTACGATGATGGATAAGATGGAGGTTGTTGAAATTTCTTATTCGTTTTCATATGAATATTTCCTTGAACATATCGTATATTCTATTACTTGGTTAGTGTTTCGGCAATACCTATCACACCGCATACATTACTACAGCTAGGACATACTATGCGTCTATTTCTGTTATATTTCATTATTACGATAAGGATTCTTATGTGTATTTCTTTATCTAGTATTCGGGTTATTTCACTTGCTTATCACATATTTTAATGGTTATTGTTCCGTCCTTTATGTCTTATCATCCACAACGAAACCCCTCACACCACTTTAGTTTTATACAAACTTTGGGGACATTCTTGGCAGGTTTTAAAGGTCAAATACGTTCGCACTTATGTTTTTCCTACTGACGTTATGGTAAAACACGTTCGTACTTATATTTTTCCCTTTTATATTCTTTTAGATAACGGGAGGGCGCACTCTTGTATATATAAGGGCTACCGCCCATCTTATTTCACTTAGAAGAAATAGGAACAGACTACCTACATATCTAGGTTCATAAATCTACCTCACCTCATCAAGGCGTGCCGGCAGCACTCGCTTAGTATTACGTTCGTATAATACGATAGATATAAGATCGTGCCCATACACATTTGAACAGGTTATGAGCACAGGCCTCCTATATCTTTAGGATATACATTTACACCCTCCAACAGACCACGAAACCTCACCGTCAACGAAGCGAAACCCGTCCTTACATCGATCCACGTTTCCCACAAGAATAATACCCCTAAATATTTTTCTTGTCAAAGTTTCTTTCTTGGCACGAAACATCGACGTGATGAAACGCTCCTTTTTGACGAAACCAGACATTCTCGGCCTCGGCATTACACAAGACTCGGCGAAACACTCTAGGCGTTAACCACTACTTAACCGAGCTCTTTGCACTGTTCATCTAAGTCTCCTTCTTTTTCCTCTCTTTGTGCGCCCAAGCGTTACCGACCACTCCCCTGCACACTTTATCAACTACCTGGAAGTTAACACATCTGAGGGTGGATACTCCCTGAAACATTCTAGATGGGTGAACGTGTTACTTTCTGGCTTGATAAAAGTTGTGTGGACTTAAAGAGGGTGTGTGGCCACAGAGAACGATGCGAAGAACACAACTTGTGTAACCAAAATCCACCATGGCCTCAGCCTCAACCACCGTCCCCGAACCTTCACAGACAATCCCCCAGCAACCCCTCTGCCTATAGACGAAAGGGCACGGACACCCGCTATTAACTCTAAACGCGGCTTCGCGCCCAGCTACAAACTCAGCTCTATCCCAATGCTCACTGGGCCTGAGAACTACCGCACATGGCGTGACATCTCCGAGTACGTCCTCGGACTGTTCAACGGCAGGGACATTGTGCAAGGAACGGAAACCATCCCCGATGAAATACGGGATGAAGACGGGGATCGGATGAATGTTAACCCTATAGATGAATTTCGCGATCGCTAACAGAGGGCATCGGCCTACTTCCTTGAGACCATTGATCAAAAATGGGTCGTCCTCCTGGCAACCCACAAAACGCCGCACGCAGTCTGGACGGTGTTCCGGAATAAATTTGACAGAGAAAACACCTTCTCCTTCTTCGACCAACTCAACGCTGTTCTCGATACCAAATACGAGTTATCTGAACCCATCGCTGATCACATCGGCAGTTCGACACTGTCTGGAATCGCATGCAACACCGTTGCACCTCTGCTACCGAAAATGACCGTTACGACCTACCTTTAGCATTTAAGACGGTATTCGAGTCATTGGAAGCAAAAGCTGCTGTCCTTCTCCGGTCCCTTCCCGAGTCGATGAATAACATCGTCGACAACCTACAAACCAAGGAGGACCTTACCTACAACCATGTCTAGAACAGGTTGTTGGACCTTAAAACTTAGGTTAACTCTGAAGAAGACAAGGCGTATAAAACCGCCACTCTCAAAGGAAAAGGGTAGGAACAAGCCCAAGAAAAGGGAAACAGCATATCGGTCACAACCAAGGAATGCTCATACTGCAAAAAGCATTACCCCTCTGCACGCAATGAAGGGCTTACTTAGAATGAGTGTCGAAACTCATGACCGATAACCAAAAGAAGAAGGAAAGGACCGCAATTGACACCGCCATGATCGGCAAGGAAGAGATATCCAAACCGGTCCTTACATCCTCAACCCTTACCACTACGCGAAAGACCCCTCACCTACACAATTGGGTAATCCAACAGGCGCAAGCTTACATATGACAAGCAACCTAGACCTTCTTTTAGACTTTTAAGCAGAAAAAGGAAACGTTAAGTTAGCTGATGACCCCGTAATATATTCATGCAGCCGTGGAACGGTTAAGCTCATGGCAAAAAACGTCTAATGGCCATGTGTGTCCTGTTTTTATTGAATGTGTTCTCAGAGTTCCTAAGTTGAGTCAATGCAATTTGTTATCGTTGTGCACTATCGTTTCTTTGGGAAAAGGGTTTTCTTTATGCAGTTCAGGTGAGGACATGTATGTCATGGGAGAGAATAAAGAGGTTTTATGGGGCAAGCTTGACGGACAAGATTATGTCGTGCAGGAAATAAAGGAACAGGCATACAAAATGACCTATCAGGAGTGGCATGAAGCCTTGGGTCATCCATCACCAGCCTACCTTCGCTCCGACAAATACTCCGACACACCCCATATCCCTAAGGTTCCTACAGGTTGGCAATGCGAAACTTGAATTACCTCAAAGTCGTCCAAACGAAAACCAGAACCAACACAGCACCGTTGCCATGGCCCCTTCGAGTTAATTCGCTCCGACTTGAGCGGAAAATTCTCTACACCATCCATTGGTAACTCTTGGTACTATATCACCTTCATTGATGACTGCACATGATACACCTGGATTTACCCCATCAATGTGAAATCCGATACGGTAAAACTCTTCAAACTGTTAATCCAGGAGCGACAAACCCAAGATAACCGTATAATCAAACGATTCAGGACTGATAACGGTGGTGAATACGTTAACCATGAAATGCTAAACCTGTTTCAGGCGCATGGAATACTTTATGACAAAACTCCACCCTACTCACATGAATCAAATGGCGTTGCTGAACGTTATAACTGGACCATAATAACCGCCACTAGGTCCATGTTAAAAGGTTTAACTCTATGACTTTTGGCAGAAGCAATCGCAACTGCCGTATACCTCAGAAACGATCTTCCCAACCGATCCATAGGAAGTTCAACGCCCTATGAATCTCTCTACAACCAAAGGCCGTTGATCAACCACCTGCACCCATACGGGACTAAATGATTCGTCCACACACCTGAGGAGACCAGAAAACCAGGAACGAAGCTACAGCCCCAGGCGATCGAAGGCTATCTTGTTGGATACACTTCCTCTCACAAGATATACCAGATATTCTTCCCCTCGCAACATAAGATATCCGAAACACGACAGGTACACCGGACCACTAAAACGATTGAACAATCAGAAGAGTCAAGTACAACACCTGCTCCGGAATCCCAATATACGACCGCCCATCCTCCCTCCTTTCCAATAGACCTGCAATCGTACTGTAAGACTTTGGAATTGGACCCGAGTACGACATCTACCAACTGCACAACAGCAATTGATATCCATCCTCCTCCATTACCGCCACATCCAGAGAACTACGACCGACCTAACACACCGTCACCTACTCCGGAACCTGCTCCCTTGTAACAACAACCTCAACAACATGAGGCCCTACCAGACCAGCAACCGGAAACACGGACAAGATCAGGACGAATCTCACGCCCACCGGTACGCTTTGGCGGAAATGCTACTGAGTTACCGGATGAGGATCCAACCATGTATCACCAAGCGATTAACAGTAAGCTTAAGGAACAGTGGACCACAGTGATGGATGACGAGATTAATGCACTGAAAAGGAATAGAACCTTTGATGTTGTTGAGAGACTGATGGGAAGAAAGATAATCGATAGTAAGTGGGTTTACAAGACTAAACATAATGTAGATGGGACTTTCGAAAGGTTTCACGCAAGAGCAGTGGTCAAAGAGTTTTCACAAATTCACGGCTTTGACTTCGAAGAAACATTGGGGTCTGTCATCCGTTATGAAGCTCTTCGTTTCCTCCTCGTGATATGCGCCAAAAACAAATGGCGACCGCCACAGTTCGATGTCAAATCTGCTTTCCTCTACAGCGAACTCAAAGAAGAAGTTTACAAACGACCGTTACCTGGGTACCGTGACGGAGAAAAAGTATCGAAACATAAGCGATGTCTTTATGGACTTAAGCAATCTGAGAATGAATGGTATGCTCTCTTCGCAAAGTTTTTAACCTTCCAAGGATTTACGATATCAGTCTCGACCCATGCATGTTCGTCCATGCTAAACACGACCTCTACGTATCGCTTTACGTCGACGACATTGCCATACACGCAGCCGACTCCCCCCAGGCCACATCTCTGATAAAAGACCTGAAAAAGGCATTCGAGATCACTGACCTAGGGGAAGCTAACTTCCTACTTGGCTTGCACATAACATATACACCAGACCGCATACATCTTACCCAGCAAAAATACATCAAGTCAGTGCTCCAACGATATGGCATGGAAAATTCATGTTCCGTTTCTACCTCTTTACCAAAAGGCATTCAATTTACGAAAGGGACCGAAGACATACAGATACCAGACCCCTCCATTTACCAATCGATTATAGGATCACTTATGTACCTCACCACTGGCACAAGACCCGACCTCTCGTATACGATTTCATTTCTTTCTCATTTTTCTTCTTGCCCATCTGAAGCAAACTTAAAGTGCGCTAAACATGTCCTTCGTTACCTTGCAGGAACGAAAAACATAGGATTGTTCTACCCGTACCCAACCAACACAACTCCCACTATCGATGTCTATGCTGATGCAGACTTTGCCGCTTGCCTCGATGCCTGCCGCTCCTACTCACGATACATTGTTAACTTAAATGGTTCATGTATCTCCTGGCGATCTGAGAAACAGGCATTCGTCGCTACATCTACTACCGAAGTGGAATACGTTGCTATATCACAGGCTACGTGACAAATCTAATGGTACCAAAAAGGCCTCAACGATATTCGCCTAAGTTTACCGATCGCTTTGCACGCAGATAATACCGGCGCTAATTTTCTTGCAACAAACCATCAACTCAATGAACGTACCAAACACATCAATGTTCACATTCACAAAATACGAGAAGAACTCGATCGCGGTTCGTTCACTCGAATAAAAGTTGAGTCGTCAGAAAACGTTGCCTATCTCTAAACCAAAATCTTTGCGAAACGGCACATACACGGTTGATGGGACCTCTGGGCTATAGATAATGAGGGGAAGTCTTGAAATGTCTTATTCGTTTTCATATGAATATTTCCTTGAACATATCGTATATTCTCTTACTTGGTTAGTGTTTCGGCAATACCTATTGCACCGCATACATTACTACAGCTAGGACATACTATGGGTCTATATCTGTTTTATTTCATTATTACGATAAGGATTCTTATGTATATTTCTATATCTAGTATTCGGGTTATCTCACTTGCTCATCACATATTTAAATGGTTATTGTTCCGTACTTTATGTCCTATCATCCACAACGAAACCCCACACACCACTTTAGTTTTATACAAACTATAGGGATTTTCTAGGCAGGTTTTCAGAGTCAAGTATGTTCGCACATATGTTTTTCCTACTGACGTTACGGTAAAACACGTTCGTACTTATATTTTTCCCATTTATATTCTCTTAGATAACGGGAGGGCGCACTCTTCTATATATAGGGGCTACCACCCATCTTTTCGCGCTTCGAAGAATAAGGAACAGACTACCTACCAATCTACCTTCTTAAATCTACCTCTCCTCATCAAGGCGTGCCAGCAAAACTCGCTTAGTATTGCGTTAGTATATTCCGATAGATATAAGATCATGCCCATACACATTTGAAAAGAGGTCCTTTGGAGTATGGTCCAACGATGGGTCAGTAACTTCTTCTCATCAACCCCTGTATCTATCCTTCTCTGTGAGGCTTGCATCCCCCCTCTCAACTCGCTCCTCCCCCATCGGCGCAGGATGGCTGCAATACGGTTAGCCTGCTCTCCTCCCGAGATCAACCCAGCCTCAGCCCAGCTGCCTCCATCATTTCCATCCTTCTCCAACTCTAAAGCATGGGACTACTCTGACCACCTCCTTTATGGCCTTAGGTCCAATTACATCCCCCTTCACTTGAACCAATCAAGGCCCATATCCGCCGTCCGCTCTCACCTCCCAATCGATGGAATGTGCTACCCCTAGGCCAAGGTGGCACCGGACGGGTTCAAACTCCCACCGACAAACTCACAGCTCCTACCGGGCACTATTTTAGCCCCCCCTCCTCCGATCCCTGGTGCTGTCTTCTACCAATTGATGAAGGAGGAGTGCAGAATGGATCTCCTTACTGAATGGACACTCCTGTCCCCACCCCCTCCTTACTACCAGTACAAGCCGACCCTACGCCTACATGCCTTCATGGGCCTCGACCTCTTCACAGCTGGGCGAATCCACCAAATGCGCGCTGGTAAGAGCTATCTTGCTCCGCAACCCACATGAAACGATCCTGATCACCCTCCCCCCTGCCCTTCCTGCCACTCCTAGGACGAAACCTTTGAACATGCAATTCTCCACTGCCCCTCCTAGTCCCAAGAACGCCAGCTTTACGTTCTGAAGCTGTTTACGATGGACCATGGCTCTCCAATTTGGGCTTACTTGGACCTGATCCTTGGTCTTGCCTCATACATCCTTGCTACTCGCACGAACTTCCCGCCCACCATGCCAGCGGTTTTTGCAACTGCTGACTCCTCCTCCTCCGACTATGACTCAAACTGTGTGGTTTGACTTTCCTACTATATCTTTCCTTTCGGTTATGATCTCTTTTGGTGTCATTTCATTATATACTTTCTGAAATAGCCGCCATTGCTGGGATAGGTGAAGGTATTGTCATAACTAGAGGACGACTTGCGCAGTTATTTCTTTTATTTTACATGTTTGGAAATAATGTTTCGTTCATGCCATAGCTAGCGCTCGACGCAGGTTCCTGTACGTTAACAGTGAATATATGAGATAATCAAAAAAAATCAAAACCCCATAGTTAAGGGGTTCCCTACTTCGCGCTAAAGGTGTATCTCCTTATATGTTTTCTTGGGTTCGTTCCTTTGTGACTAACCGCAAATGTAGCCTGATTTTTAAGGCTCCCCTTATATTTTCTTAACTGTTCAAGTGGGTGCCCCCCAGGGCTCTCCTATCTCTTCTTTGTTATTTTTATTTTATGTATCCTCCCTGCACCAGTTTATCCTAAAGGGGATTATGTTTTCTCATGTTGATGATTTTGCTGGCACTATTGGGTCTGGGTCATAGTGGAGGAATACACAGCTACTTCAACAATACTACACCCGCCACTGCAGGAAGGCCACCCCACTTAGAGTCTCCTTCTCCGGCCCCAAAACCGAACTCATCCACTGGCGAACTCCAAGGGATCGTTCTCCCCCCTCACTGGCTCCTGTCTCTCTAGATGGGAGTCTTTTCCACCCTTCTTCCATAGTCCGGTGGCTAGGATACTGGTTCTCACCCTTGATGGAAACCTCCACCCACTCGCTCAAGAGGCTAGACCTCACTCAATGGGCCTCCAGTCTCATTAGGCAACTCTCTCCTCCTGGCATAGGCATAGTCACCTACCTGAACCACATACTGGCCATGGGCCTGCTGCTACCGATCCTCACTTATGGAGCTGACCTCCTCATCCCCAATGCTTCCTGAATGGGGAAGATGGAGGTGTTTTGGAGGAAAGTTCAATGATGGGTCACCAACCTCTTCTCATCGACTTCTGTATCCATCCTTCCATGTGAGGCTTGCCTCCCCCCTCTAAACTCGCTCCTCCCACATCGCGGCCGGACTGCTGCACAACGGCCTGCCTACTCCCCTCCTGAGATTAACCCAGCCACAGCCCGGCTGCCTCCATCATTTCCATCCTTCTCCAACTTTAGAGCAGGGGACTCCTCCCGCCACCTCCTTCTGGCCTTTAGTCCAATTACTTCTGCCCCCGCTGGAAACAACCAAGGCCCAAACCCGCCGTCTGCTCTCACCTCCAAATTGATGGGATATGCTACCTCTTGGTCAAGATGGCCCCGGACAGTTACAAACTCCCACAGATAAACTCCCACCTCCAACCTGGCACTGTCTTTGCCCCCCCTCCTATGATCTTAGGTGCTGTCTTCTACAAATTGATAAAGGAGCAGTGCAGAAAGGACCTCTTCACTGACTGGACACTCTTGTCCCCACCCCCTCCTTACAACCAGTTCAAGTCGTCCCTATACTCAGATGCCTTCATGGGCCTCGATCGCCCTCCCACCTCCCATTCCTGCGACTCAGAAGATGAAATCACTGAGCATGCGATTCTCCACTGCCCCTCCAGGTCCTGAGATCGTCAGCTTTACCTTTCGAAGCTGTCATCGATGGACCATTGCTCTCCACTTTGGGCCGACCTGGATATGATCCTTGGTCTTGCCTCATACATCCACGCTACTCGCACGAACTTCCTGCCCACCATGCCAGCAGTTTTTTCCACCGCTGCCTCCTCCTCCTCCGACTGTGACTCAGACTGAGTGGTTTGACTTTCCTGCTATTTCTTTCCTTTCGGTTATGATTTCTTTTGATATCATTTCATTCTATACTTTTTGAATTAGTCGCCAATGTTGGGCATGGTGAATGTATGGTCATAACTAGGGGAGAACTGGTGCGGTTATTTCTTTTTTTTTGCACGTTTGGAATTAACGTTTCATTTATACCATAGCTAGTGCTCCATGCAGGTTCCTGTATGTTAATAGCGAATATATGAGATAATCAAAAAAAATAAAAATAAAAATAAAAATGTAGTTAAGGGCCATGCTCCGTCTCCTCTAGCCACCCGGCGATTGAAATCTCAAAACCACGAGAAATCATTACCAACTCCACCATTCATAACTGACCTCGCTTAGAAGAAAAAAGACCTAGAACTCCTACCAATCTTCTCTTGAAACTTTATACTTCTCCTCGCCCCTGAGTACAACACGATTACCCCATACTCATATAGTATTATCGATATAGTTGTAAAGATTGCACTATCTAATATCATATTTTGAACAGGTTATTAGCCCGGGCCTCTCTCCTCTATAAGTAATATGCTTACATGCTGCCTTCAGACTTCTATACTCAGCATAGCAACCGTTGTCGCGAATAATGCCCTGCAACCCCCATCCTTCTTGCTCGAAAGACAACCATTTCCACTTCACACCTTCCACCCTCTATCTTTCCTATTTTCCGGACCATCGCTGGGTAAACTCAACACAAGTATTGACGACATTAGGAACTGGATTGTAATCCTCTCCTACAAATAGAGGGAAGGAATTGTAATTCCACTCGCTTAGTCCTACCTGCCTCCTGCCTTACCGACTATGACAGCAGACGGAGCTATAGTATACAACACTAAAAGAAACATGGCACCAAGCTACAGGCTGAGCTCCATCCCTAAGCTGAAAGGCTCAGACTACTACAGTGCATAGCGAGACATATTACTATATGTTCTCGAGTTGTTCAACTATTGTAAAATTGTCTTAGGTGGATAGACATCGGACGGCCTGGAAGATCTAGAGGGAAGTGAACTTGATGATTTTCGGGAAAGATACCAGTATGCAATGACATGCTTCCTCCAAACTATTGACTCGTAATGTTTAATCCTCCTAACGAGCCATAAAACCCTGGCGAGAATATTGACCTCCCTCGCGGATAAATTTCATAGAGATGTTACCTCCTCCTTCTTAAACTAACTCAGCAAAGTATTCGATTTCAAGTATGATACATCAGACCTAATATCCAATCACATCAACAACTACGATACCTTATGGAAGCAAAATCAACTTCGTTGTTCCTCTGTGACTGCCACTTATCAATACCAACTACCCTTTGTCATTTAGTTGGTATTGGAGTCACCAGAAGCAAAAGTTGCTATTCTCCTCCGCTTCCTCCCCGAATCGATGCATAATATTGTCGACTACCTACAAACCAAGAAGGACCTTACCTACAACCATATCTAAATCAAACTGAGAGACTTGAAAATCTCGACCTCAGTTAATTCTTGGGATGATAAGGTGTATAAAAGTTCTGACATCAAAGCTAAAGGAAGGAACCAACGGAGGAAACCTCAGCAACAGGCATGGTCGGCAAATACAAAGTAAGGTACCTACTGCAAAAAGCATTACCCTACTGCATGCAGCAAAGGCCATACCTGGACCGATTCCTCAAAACTCAAAGCCGACAACCTGAAGAAGAAGGAAAGAAGATATGATAAGACAGCAAAGATTGGAATACAAGAAATATCAGAACCAGTCAGTACATCAACCTCCTTCCGCTCCACTACCAAAAGCCCCCTAAAGCCCTGATGGGTCATTAACACTGGCGCAAGCTCACAAATGACAAACAACTCAGACCTTCTTATATAGTTTGAACCAGACTCATGCACTGTACGTTGAAGCGAAGACTCGGTAATTGATTCATGTGGGCAAGGAACAGTCAAGTTCTTGGCACGAACGTCTACCAGCCAAGTTGAGACTCTGTACTTAAAAAGTGTCCTCTGGGTTCCTAAGTTAACTTCTTGTAATTTTTTCTCAAGGTGCGCTATTGTTTCTTTGGGACTTGAGATTTCTTTGATTAGCTGAGGGATGGCTATATTTATTCTCGGGGTAAAAGGAAAAGAAGTTATATGGGGAAGCCTTGAGGGACAAGATTAGGTTGTTAAAGAGGGGAAAGAGGCAGTGAACAAGATGATGTACTAGTATAAGAATGAAGCCCTTGGTCACCCTTCGCCTAACTACATCAAAAGCAACAACTACTCAGACGGTCCTTCCATAACCAAAGTTTCTCAAGTTGGCAATGTGTGTTATACATTACATCCATATCCACCAAGAGGAAGCCTACAAAAACCACATCAAATGAGCTATTCAAAACCTCTTTTGAATTAAATCACTCCGATTTAAGCCGAAATTTCTCTAAAGAATCCTCGTGTAAATGAAATTATTATGTTACATTCATTTATGACTGCACTAGATACGCTTGGGTTTACCCACATCATTCTAAATCTGACACCATCAAAGTTTTCACCAGTTTCATTATTGCATGCCAAATCTAAGACAACGCCAGCAATAAAGGCTTCAGGACTGAAAACGGCGGCGAGTATGTTAATACTGCCATGCCAAAACTATTCAACTAGTACGGCATTAAGCATGACGTCACCCCTCCCGATTCCTACAAATCTAATAGTGTTGCCGAATGATATAACTGAACGTACATTATAGCAATACGCTTTAGGTTATCTGGCCTACTCCTCACTCTTTGGATGGAAGATATCGCAACTGCCGTATATCTTCGGACAAGACTCCCTAACCAATTAATAGGGAAATCAATGCTATCTGAATCTCTCTACCACCAAAAACCGTCGATCAATCACTTGCGCCCTAATAGGACCAAAGTTATCGTCTACCTACTAGAGGAGTAATGACCAACTGGAATGAAACTGTTACCTCGCGCAATCAAAGGATATGTCATTGGTTATTCCTCTTCCGATGAGATATACGGCATCTACCTTCAGTCACATTACAAGGTAACCGAGCCTTGTCAAATCCATTAGACAAACAAGACGAAAATAGCACTTGACACTGCAACTATAGAATCGATCCTCAAGTAACCTAATATGAAAGTCTACTGCTATTCCGGTCCAAGAGCCACAACCTCGGTTGATAAGCCAAAGGACTAGGAACATGAGGAGACACCTTAACCAGCAACTACTGAAGATACCCCTTCACCACCAGAAGCCATTCCAGAACCACTACAAGCCGTTACCCAAAGGGACCAACAACCACTGCAGCATGAGCAAGTTGTGCAAACGGATCAACCATCTCGATGGTCTAGAAGAACCTCTAATTATCCTGCTATAAGCTAAGAAAAGCAACTTCATTACCAAGTTCACCTAGCTACTAGCCAAATAGCTGACGAAGATCTAACCTCCTACCACTAAGCTATAAAAAGCTTGCTTAGGGAAAAGTGGATTACCACTATGGACGAGGAGATTGAGGCATGGAAGAAGAATAAAACCTTTGATTTTGTCAGTAAACCGATAGGAAGAAATAGTGTGGACAGTAAGTGGGTATACCTGACCAATAGGAACGCTGATGGTACTTTGGAAAGATATTAGGAAAGATGTGTTGCCAAAGGGTACTCTGATACCCATGGCTTCAACTTGAAAGATACTTTTGCTCCCGTCATACCTAATGAGGCTTTCCTCTACCTCCTTGCAATATGCTCCAAAAACAAATGGCGACCACGACAATTTGATGTCAAATTGGCATTCTTCTACTTTGAATTGAAAGAAGAAGTTTAAATGTGGCCACCCCCTGGGATTGGTGATGGAGGAAATGTATGGAAACTTAACCGATGCTTGTATGGACTTAAGCAATCAGCGAATGGAGGCTATGAACCTTCCGCAAAATTCTTAACATCCAACAGCTTTACTGCATGACACATTGACCCATGCATGTTCGTCCACAACCAATATGATATGTACATCGCCCTTTTCGTGGACGACATTACAATATATTTGCCCTATCCAACTCACCTTACCCGACCCCTTAAATAGCTGAAAACGGAATTTAAGATTTCGCAACTTAGCGAAGGCTATTACATACTCGCCCTACATATAACGTATACATCAGATGGCATCGCTCTTTCCAAGTAGCTTTATATAGACAAATTACTCTCTAGATTCAATATGGGGCCATCTCGACCGGTGTCCACACCTTTACCAAAAGGCATTGAACTTACCAAAGGTTTAGTGGAACCACCACCTAAAGATAAGACTCTCTACCAATCCATGATAGGCTTGCTCATGTACTTGACCTCAAGGACAAAACCAGATCTAGAGTATACCATTTCATTTCTCTCTCAATTGTCTTCCTGCACTACCAAAAAACATATAAAGGCCGCCAAACACGTCCTCAGAGATGTTAAAACCATCAAAGACTTTGCCCTCTATTACCCGCACAAGGAAACTAATGCTATCGACATCTATGTTGATGCTGACTATGCTGGATGTGTCGACACTTGTACATCTTTCGCGGGTTCTGTTGTCCTGTTTAACAACTACTGTCTCTCCTTGTTCTCGAAGAAGCAATCCTCGGAACTGTCTCCACAACAGAAGCAGAATTTTTTGCAATGTCCCACGGCATGCGGCAAATCGAATGGCTACTCAACGCTCTCTACAAGGTTCTCATGAATATCACAATAGCAATTCATTGCAGAAAACAAGAGTGCAATCTTTCTTGTCATCAACCCGAAGCTAAATATTCAAACCAAACAGATTGCTGTCCACTACTTCAAGATACATAAAGTAATAAAAGCTGGTTGATTTAAGTTCCTTAAAGTTCACTTAACAAAGAACCTTACCGATATCTCTACTAAAATCTTAGTGATACCGGCACATTAACGAATAACTGGACTCTTGGGCTGTAGATACTCTGGGAAAGTGTTGAAATTTTCTATTTATTTCCTTAAGGTATATCATTGATACTATGGGATATTGACTTAGTTGGCTGTGTTTCGGTTAACCTGTACACCGCTTACATTACTCCAGTCTGGACATATAAATTCCTATATTTCATGGTAATAGATGGATTATAATAGTTAATTTTTAGATGTGTTTTCTTACCTGGTATTTGGGATTTTATACTTGTTTATGCATCTCTTATGCATCATTTTTGCGGATATAGATTATGTTTTTCTTGCCAATAATTTCCTAACACCATCTTAAATTTACGCATATGTTATTGGGATTGTCTTGGCAAGATTTCAGGGTTAAATATTGTGGGCACTTAGGTTTCTTACTATATTTCCCTATATCCTTCTCACTGACGTGGTGGATGCACTCCTGTATAAATAGGTCGGTTACTACCCACCTCGCTTAGAAGACATAAGACCCAGAACTCTTACCAATCTGCTCTCCAAACTTTACAATTCTCCTGGCCCATGTGTTCAACATGATCACCTAGTACTCGCTTAGTATTATCGGAATAGCAGTTAAGATTGGCCATCGGAGGTCACAATTTGAATATGGCCAGGTTATTGTAGAAGGTTTTTTTAACCCTACCGGAAGGAGTACTAAGTGGAAGAATTGCTTCTAGAGGAAGCCTAGGAAGGAGCACATGATGTTACACATATGAGATATGGTACTCGACTTTCATGTCTAAAGATCTAATGGTATATAGTGCCGGGAGGAGACTATATTGACTACAACCCACACTGGAAAGAAGTATTATCGTTGCCAGGATTACTCAGCCTCAGTGAAAGATGATAGAGTAATTTATCCAAGAGGATATATTACATATTCAGCATTATTGATAATCCGAATACATCTGCACATGGTTGCATATAAGCAGGAAAGACAGACATCCAGACTGAACACATCGTATTCGATATGATGTTCGCAAATGGGCTGCATCAAATTGAACTTAGTTCCTTAGACTAAGAGAGTGAAGTTTATCTACTGGTGCAGTGCATGACACCCTCAGAGATATAGACAGTCCGGGGGATCATTTGCTGTAGTGGGGTCATAGATCATCAGGGTCGATAGTGTTTGCACTCTATAGATCATGGCTGAAGTTTCCAAGGATGCTTGTTATATATCGCCAACCTATAGTACTAGGAAAAGTGTACAAATAGTTAGCAGTCCCCAGTAGTTAAGGGCCATCCTCCGTCTTCTCAACACACCCGGCGATTGAAATATCAACACCACGAGAAATCATCACTAACTCCACCATTCAGGTTCCTACCCCCTCTGGCATGCCATGGGGTGGGGACATGTTTGCCTCCATCTCCCCTCGCTAAACTCATTAGGGTCTAACCCTTTGAGTCCATCCTCTCCTTTCCATCCTGGTTGATGGTTTTCTTTCATTTCCCCGCTTTTGTTTCGCCTCGCTTAGCTTGTTTGTTCAGCCTAACTTAGCATTTGCATGGTCGGTAACACCCTACCTTCAAACAGCTGGGAGACATACTTGCAGTAGGAGGAAACCCCCTACAGGTCTACAGTCGCTTTGCAGTCCAATGGTCGTTTCCTCCACTCTCTGTCCTTGGAGAACTGCCTACATGGGTATGCACACGGTTTTGTACATTTTAATTGGGTCTACCCCTCCTCCTCTTCGCCTACTCTCTCCTCTCCTCACAGTGGATCAGCTGGCACCCTACCTCTTCCCCCTCCTTGAAGCTGGCACCTTACTTACTCAAGCTTGGCTTGCACCCTACTGCTCCTCGCTTCTTCAGCCGGTACCATACTACTCCCCCTCTCTACAACTCTTACCCACGGTCAAATCTGCCTTCGGTTACGTATGGTCCTAGTATTGCATGGCCTCTTGGATTTGTGTTAATGCCATCGGTTACCTCGGAAATCCCAGGTCCATCATCAACCTGCCGGCGCCTTTATGAGTGCAATAGTAGTGGCTGATTTTTCCCTGTATATGTTGTAGTTTTCATTAAGGGGTTTCTATATACTTTCCTGCTCTCCTGTTTCTTACTTTCAACCTGTTGTCTTCTTGGCCATCAGGAGGTTTGTTTCCTTTTAGGCGAGATGTACGGTTAGGGCCATACCAAAGGGTGCTGGGTGTACGGGTTTTGATCCCAGGGGCTAGGAGGATGTTTGTTTGCAATTAAGGTTTTGTTTTTGCCATAGCTAGCGCTCCATGCACGTTCTTGTACCTTAACAAGCAATATATGAGATAATCAAAAAATCAAAAAAACAAAACCCCACAGTTAAGGGCAGGGGCCTCGACCGCTTTACAGCTAGGCGAATCCACCAAATGTGCGCTGGCCCAGGCTATCTCTCTGTGCAACCGTCAAGGAGCGATGCAGATATCTCTCCCGCCTGACCTTCCTGCGACTCAGAGGATGAAACCTTTGAGCATGCAATTCTCGACTGCCCATCCGAGTCCCGAGAACGCCAGTCATACCTTCAGCAGCTGTCTTCGATGGACCAATGCTATCCACTTTGGGCCAACCTGGACATGATCCTTGGTCTTGCCTCATCCATCCAGGCTCCTCGCAGGAACTTCCCACCCTCCATGCCAGTGGTTTTTTCCTCTGCTGCCTCATCCTACGCCGACTATGACTCAGACTGACTGGTGTGACTCACCTGCTATATCTTTCCTTTCAGTTATGATATCTTTTGATATCATTTCATTCCATACTACTTTGAATTAGTCGCCATTGTTGGGTGCCGTGACGGTATGGTCATCACTAGGGGAGAACTACTGTGGTTATTTCTTTTGTTTTGCATGTTAGGAATTAACATTTCGTTTATGCCATAGCTAGCGCTCCATGCAGGTTCCTGTAATTTAACTGCAAATATATGAGATAATGAAAAAAAAAAAAAAAGGAAAAACCCCCATAGTTAAGGGCATCAAGGGAGGCTTAATAATATTTCCTATTCTTGTTTATCTTCCATATTCTCTGCTAAAGGCGCATCGCCTTATATGGTTTCCGGGGTTCGTTCCTTTTTGACTGACCGCAAATGCCACCTGATCTTTCAGGGCACTCCTAATATCTTTTTCCCTGTTCAAGTGGGTGTCCACAAGGGCACCCATATTTTTTTCTTTGTTATTTTTGATATATGTATCTTCCCTATACTTATCTATCCCTAAGGGGATTATGTTTTTCAATGTTGATTATTTTATTGTTACTGTTGGGTCTGGGTCATATCGGAGGAACACATTACTTCTTCAACACTACTATACCCGCCTTTGCAGGAAGGCCACTCCACTAGGGGTGTCTTTGTCTGTTCCCAAAACCGAACTCATCTACCAGAGCTCTCCAAGGGATCGCTCTCCCGCCTCACTGGCTCTTATCTCTCTCTCTGTGAGTCTCTTCCACCCTTCTTCCATAGTCAATTGGCTAGGATACTGGTTCTCACTATCGATGAAAACCTGCACTCACTTCCTTAAGAGGCTAGCCCATGCGCAAGCAGCTTTTGGCCTCTTAAGGCAACTCTCTGCTCCTGGTACTGGCCTAGTCCGCTACCTAAACCGCTGGCTAGCCATAGGCCTGCTCCTACCTATCCTCTCTCACGGAATTGACCTCCGTATCCCCCATGCTGCCATAAAGGACAAAATGGAAGTATCTTGGAGCAAGGTCCAACCGTGGGTCACCAACTGAATCTCATCGACTTCTGTATCCATCCTACCCTGAGAGGCTAGCCTCCGACCATTCAACTCGCTCCTCCCCCATTGACGCAGGAAGGCCGCACTAAGGCTTGCCTGCTCCCCTCCCGTGATCAACCCAGCTTCAGCCCAGTTGCCTCCATTATATTGATTTCTCTACAACTTCAGGCCTGGGGACTCCTCCCGCCCCCTTACTTGTAGCCTTAGGGCCAACTATATCCCCCTCCGCTGTAACCAACCAAGGCCCATTCACGCCGTCCACTCTCACCTACCCATCGATGGGATGTGCTACCTCTTAGTTAAGGTAACACAGGACAGTTCCAAACTCTCACGTATAAACTCCTACCTCCTAGCGGGCACAGTCTTTCCACCCCCTCCTCCAATTCCAGGTGCTGTCTCCTACAAACTGATCAATGAAGACTGCCTTAAGGACCTCCTTGCTGATTGGACACTTCTGTCCCCACCCCCAGGTTACTACTACTACAAGCCGTCCTTCCATCCACATGCCTTCTTGGGCCTCGACCATTTTACAGTGCTGCAAATACACCAATTGCATGCTGGCAAGAGCTATTTTCCTTTACAACCCTCCTTGAGTGATGCCGGTCACACTCCCACCTGCTCATCCTGTGCTTCTGCGGCTGAAACCTTTGTGCATGCAATTGTCCACTGAGCCTTCTAGTCCCAAGAACGCCAGCTTTTCCTTCCAAAATAAAATTAAATAAAGAAAAACCACCGAGTTAAGGGACTAGGATAGTAGTTCTCACCCTCAATGGTAACCTAGACTCACTTCCTCAAAAGACTAACCCTAGCGCAATGGGCCTTTGGCCTCATGAGGCGACTGTCTTCTATGGTGATCGGCATCGTCCCCTACATTACCCGTAGGCTGGCCATGGGCCTGTTCCTCACAATTCTCTCTTATGCAGCTGACCTCCTCATCCCCAACGCTGCCATAATTGGGAAAATGGAAGTCTTTTGAAGTAAGGTCCAACGATGGGTCACCTACTGCTTTTCATCAACACTAGTGTCCATCCAACCATGTGAGGATTGCCTCCGCCCTCTCAACTCGCTCCTCACCCATCGCCGCAGGATGGCCGCACTACAGCTTGCCTACTTCCCCTCAAGATCAACCCAGCTGCAGCCCCGCTGCCTGCATTATTTCCATCTTCCCTCAACTTACATACAGGAGACTCCTTCCGCCCGCTACTTTGTGTCCTTATGGCCAACTATATCCCCCTATGCTGGAACCAACCAAGGTGCATTCTAGCTGTCAGCTCTCACCTCGCCATCCATCATATGTGCTACCTCTTGGTCAAGGTGACACATGACGGTTTCAAACTCATACTGACAAATTACCACCTCCTACCGGGTGCAGTCTAGGCTCCTCCTCCTCTGATCCCAGGTGCCGTCTCCTACAAACTGGTTAAGGAAGACTGTAGATAGGACCTCCTCGGGGATTGGACTCTCCTGTCCTTACCCCCCTCATACAACCGGTATAAGCTGTCCCTCCACCCACACGCCTTCTTGCCACTCGACCACTTTACAGCTGTGACGAATACAACAGATATGTACGGGTATGGGCTATCAACCTGCTCAACCATCATGGAGCGATGCCGCTCGCTCTGCCCCCTAAGTTTCCTGCCACTTAGCGGATTAAACCTTTGAGCATGCAATACTCCACTGCCCCTTCAAGTCCCAAGAAGGCCAGCTTTACCTTCTGAAGTTGTCATTGATGGGCCATGGCTCTCCACTTTGGGCCGCCTGGACATGATCCTAGGTCTTGCCTAATACATCCGCACTACTCACACGAACTTTCTACCGAACATCGCATCAGTTTTTTCTACCCTTGTCTCATCTTCCTCGGACTATAACTGTAACTTAGTGGTGTTTCTTTGCAGTCATATCATTCCTTGCTGGTATAATTTCTTTTGATTTCATTTCATTATATACTTTTTGAATTAGTCGCCATTGTTGGGCACGGTGACAGTATGGTCATCACTAGGGTAGAACTTGAGCGCTTATTTCTTTTGTTTTGCATGTTGGGAATGAATGTTTCGTTTATGGCATAGCTAGCGCTCCATGCAGGTTTCTGTATATTAACCGTAAATATATGAGATAATCAAAATTGAAAACAACCTACTTGGGGGTTCATCAATGAACGGAGAAGAAACCTTAACAATATATTCAATTCAAATTCAGCCTTCAAGAGACTGTATTTTTTATCAAGCTTTTTACAGAGCTTTCCCCACAGTTCTCTGAATATCGGATACGAGCACGGCCTAGCAAACTCCACAAGTCCGAATTGGCTACCCTGAAACAGAATCTAAAGAATTTCACAACCACTGATAATGATGTTTTCAAAACCATTTGGTTATATGATGAGGACTAATTTACATTTACAAATGTTGTGAGACCTGCATGAAATGTGCAATAGTGGTGTAGATATTTCGGAGGTTGTCCCTGATTATCTTGTCTTTAGGGCACTTCAAAGTTGGTAGCTTGTGGCATCCACCTGTAATGCTTTAGGCTCATATGTGATGGAAGTTTCAACTTGGTTGACTCCCTGCCAATATAGAAATTTAACTTGCCTTATAGGTTGTGCATGTCTATTTACTTATAGTATTATTATCATTTCCTGCAGAGTTTTAGGCTATTCTTAGTGGTGGCTATTTCTTTACTTAATGGTGTTACTGGTAAGTTGATTTTATTGTTGTGGAGAGATTGTTACAGCAGCACCATGCTCTACCACTTATATGACAAACCAGGGGCCATACTCTGTGGATATTACCTTCAAATCACATTTCTAAAACGTGTACTAAACATTTGCTACTAGGTAATTGATTATTTGTTGGCTTCAGAATACTACCTATAATTTTTCATAAATATAGTATTTTCTTGCCAAAAGGGGGTGGCACCTTCATCTATGGTCAAAATAAGTGCATTGAAATTCCAATGTCATTCAATTGTAAACCAATTGGCAACCACAACACTTGTACTCTATAACCTGTTTAATACACGATCCTCCACCCATCAACTGAAAGCTCAAACATATATCCCCTGAAGCTGTTGGGTCTTGAGGTCCATGTCACATTCATTGTAAACAAATGCTAAACCTGCCTCCCTGCAGTTGGAGCAGTATGTGCTCTCCAAAGGCAAGAACCAGTGAGTGAGGTTTCTAAGAACAGGTTCCAAAATGGACCATCATGGAGCAGCTGACTTCTGTAAGGTGCCTTACAAATTCCAACATGACTCTATTGATTCCAAAAGGTGCAAGGGGTAATTGATATTCTACCAACGAATAGAAGTTGACGACATGAGGTGTTACAGCAGGAACTTTTTTTGTTTCCCCCTTTTGGGGAACACTTTACAATATGAGATATAGGTAACTCTCTTAGGTGGGCTACCTCAGTCCAGGAGGACAAAGGTTGTTGCATCAACTCACTCGCTCCTGTAGCCAACCTGTGTGAACTTTGTACCAATGGACATGTAGCCTGTGCCACTGATGGTAGGGACACTTAAGTTATAGTTATTGATGTTATCAACTAGGACTACTGTTTCCCTCACACTATTGGAGATGTGGGACTTGATCAGGGTGGCTGGGCCACCCATATCCAAAATCAATTGTAACTATCATTTCTATCTCTGACACTATTGAGGGACATATAACATACTTGTAATTCCAAGGTCTTGGTCTTGAAAGCGATACAGGTAGCTTCTATTCCACCATTTTGACCTTCAGGCATTGTGAGACATGTGTTGTACTTTCCAAATTTCTGAAGCTCTCTTTTAGAATTCACTCTATTTAGTTCCCTCTCATTGCCTACATTCAGTCGCTTCTGTTTCACATTTTTGTCTTCCACCAATGAACCTCCAGATTTGTTAGGGGGCATCCTGATTGTCACCTAGGTGTCAGACTTCTGCTTTCAAGCTGTATGGCTCTTTTATTAATACCACCTGTCAGGTAGATCAGTGACTGTGATCCTGTTGTAGGGGGGGATCTGGTTTGGCATTTTCTTCAAGTTCTATAGTTGGGTGACTGGGAGGGCTAACGCCCATCTTGCAAGTTTTCTTCTGAGCCAATGTCAGTGAGGTAAATAGTTTATGGAAATAAGCAAGATTATGTTTTTTTCACCTTTGTTGAATGAGGTGGAGGTTGTAGTGAAGGTGGTATCACATGGTTTAAACAGAAAGGAAATGATCTCAAATTCTACAAGCTGGGTCTACTATGACATAGAAAACCATAAAATTGATGTTACAAATGACTAGACAAATGGAAGATTTTCCAAAGATATAGAGAAGGTTTTTAACCAGGTAAGCTAAATCATAGGTGAGTAAACTTACATGGATACAAGTGGGTAATTACAAACTTAGGATAAATTATAGAGGGTAGTGTATCATATTCACGAAAAGGTTTGGTAGGACATAGATCCTAGGTACTTCAAGTGCCTATATCTTGTTAGCCACCGACTCCAGTATTTGCCACAGGCCTTGTTAAAGTACGATATGGTGCAAGTTGAAGAGTGCGAATTTTACTAAAATATAATAGATGTTACAGTAAACGATCCTGGTCCTAGAAAATATTGCATACAAGTACCAATTAAACAGCACAAAGAGAACCGTATGGGTAGTAACTTCGGACCAGGTTATGTCATCAAACCTAAAATGGTAAATTTGGGCAGTTAAACTGTGGTTCTAAAATCCAGGCCACAAACTCTGCTGGAGTCAGGTTGGGATAATAGGAGATAGACCTTCTGATTTATAATCATCAATATCATCATTTGTGATAACCTTCTACCCCCTCTAATTTAAAAGACGCGGTTACAGCCAGAATCTTAAGGGTTGCAGGCACTCTACATCAACTCCCATTGTTCCTTTTGAAAGATGACATACAGTGTTCTTATTCTAATTAGATCACTCAAAAGCACCAGGTATCAGTAGTCATAGTCACAAGCCTCAGAAGTCACAGTTGTATAATTTGCCACCTTTACGTGTCCAGGGGTGTAGTAGCATTTACTAATAAACCTTTAATGAAAATAAACTATTTTGCACCATTACTAGAGGAAAGGATGATGGACCACAATTGTACAATGGAATGTTCCTAGGCCGAGGGTATAATAAACTATCACTAGGGCAACCTATGAGAAAGCAGAAGCTATCATATGTCAGTAAAGAGCTACCAGTGATTGTCTTTTTATCTTATAAAGACATGGCTGGTGCTATCACTAGTCTAGACCCTCAATTAGTTCTTGAATTAGATCAGTTATTCGATAATGATAGGTAACGAGGCAGAGCAACCGGCCAAGAAATCAGTTAATCTAGATATACTCTTGCAGTACCTTCATTGACCTATACTGTGGACTGCATACTAAGATGTTCCAGACTCCCACCCCACCACCTATTGCAACTGGCTATGTTCCAATAGCTTGAAAATGCCTCCCTTCACCTCCACCAGTGCCAACGTCATTATGTGACACTCAAATATGGACCATATTCCAATATTGTTTTTGTTTAATATATATCCATAAACTCCTTTACACCTCTTTGTGTTCCCCAGCCCTCTTCCCCAGAGCCGACTTCAGAATAGTAACACTCTCAATGTCTGCTTGCAGAGTGGGGCATGTTCATACGGAAAAAATCTGAATGAATTAGGTTTGGCCTCAGTGGATCTTAAATGCAAGGCTACTCACTGCTTCCAGCACCCATCCCTGAATATAAGTCAAAATAGGCAGGATATGTTTATATAGTGAGGAACTAAGTACACTGTATATCAAAGGTGAAACAATCGTGAGCCAATTGGTAAAAGCAACACTGGTACCCTTCAAACAGCCTGTATTCTATCCTCAACCCATCAACGCGTAGAGCTAGATATTTCTGCCATAGGGCACCTCATTCTGTAGCACTAAGTTGCCTTTCGTTCCAAACAGATTGCGGAACCCCATCCCTCTCCCTTGACCTGAATTTACTCCTTGAAGGCAATACATAAGCGGATATGTGATTCAAACCAGGTGCATAGTGGCATGATGAATGGGCAACTGGCTCCCTTACGATATCTATCGAATTCCACCACTATCTCCTTGACCACCATATGCACAAGCTTTTTCAGCAGGAGTCCTAGGATAGAAAGTAGACAACAACTTCTTGGACCACTTGATTTTTCTTCCTTATTCCTTCCATGTTGCTCTATGTAACCTAGAAATAGGCCACCGTCTTGGCTGGCCTACCGGTGTCTTTGAGTGTATGAATCGTTGTGTCAACCTACACGCTCAATGAGCCAGCCTGAGTAAAAATTGGTGCCTTAGGCCATCTGCGTCTTGTATCAGCACCAACAACATTGACGTTATTGTTGGTGATGTTATTGCCTTAAACCATATTTTCCTTTATTCCCGGGAAAGGTGTGAGGTTTGATCGGGCTCCGTGAGCCACTCTTTCCCAACTCCTAAAGGAACCTTCATTAGTATCAGGCTCATCCTTAATGGACATTCAACTGAATTTTGCTTTTAAGGTCTGGGTCATGGACGGGATCCCCAAGGATTCCATTCCTGCACCTTAACCTGCCTTGATATAGTGAGGTGGGCTGTACTTTAGCAATTTTTGATACCCTCTATTGGCATGCACTTTCTCTAATAGCTTCTGCTTAGCCTGGTCCTGTCGCTGTGCATCAGTAAAGTCATCTTGGACCGCTTAAACCTATTACTCGTCTATAGGCATTGTAGATCTTCAATGGACTTTGGATTCACCCAGGCGATCCCTCTTTTCCTAATTGATAGTTAGCCGCCAGCCTGATCTGGCACCAGGAGGGTGTTTGGTTCCTGAGGCATCCAGTCCAGCAATGGCGTGGAGATCCTTACCTTGGTTCTCAGGAGGTTCAATGTAAATAGAATCTCTATCTTTAGAGACCGCTTGCCCTCAAGCTTTGGTTGCATGATGCTGCAGAAGCTTTGATTTGTTTGGAAACCTTACATCAGGTTAAGGAAGTCGAAAAGGTGGTATTCGCTTTGTCTGCAGGGAGGGAATGATCTCCTTTTATACCATGGTGACCCATGAGGAGGAAGAAAACCTTAAACTAGAAATCCCAAATGCCAAGACCATGCCAAGATTCCCACAGGACCTACAGAGAGTTTTAAACAGCCAAGTCGAAGCCAGGGATAGAAAACCATCAAGGTAACATTGGGAATAATAGTTGAGCTGGGAGAAAAGGAAGACGGTTATTCATTCACCAATACCAAACTATTCCGCTGGACCTATATCCTATATACTAGTAATGCCTACCAGGTGTTACCTCTTGCCTCAAGTATTTGCTACAGGCTTTGCTTGAGTCGTAAATCCTTAATGGTCAGGGATTTCACAGATTGCAGATATATCGTAGAGCAGAGGGAAGTGATAAGGGGTCCTGACACTGTTGCTTACATGGACTGATTTAAAGGACAAGGAGGACTCAGTTCATACGGAATTAGACCCAGGCTATTTCCTTGCACCTAAAAATATAGTCTTGGACGCTCAGACCTAACTCCAGGTGTCCATGCCAGAATCGTAGCATGGGTCAGGTTGCAAAACTAGTTGTACTAACTCCAAACTTGAAACTCTCATTGGTGATGCTCTTCTACCCCCCAACCTTAATATACACTATTAGATGAGGGCTGTCCCAAACATTTTTTACCAGGTTTGTAGTCTATGTAGCCTCAATCCTCGCCCTGTCCTAGGACCCTGAAGAGGATCCTGTCATGCACTGTGGGCTAAGTGGCAACCGGACTGGAAAAGTGTTTCCGAAATAGTTACTAGGTACTAGTTGCAACATTGGGAGCGGACTTAACATTGAGACTCCAGTGTCGATTAGAGGCCCCTAACATAAGGCAGTGACCTTTTGTTCCTTTAAAGTCATGAACCTCTGGTTTGAGTTGCCAGTTTTGCCTTGTAGACCCATTCTTTGTTCAGGTATGTTGAACAAAATCTATAAGTAGTGCCCTAGAATCTGGTCGACACGATATCCAATTTGGTTTAAAGTGTTTGGTTCAACTCGCGATGTCCAATGGTATACCTGACACTCTATGAGTACCTGCTTTCTCATTCAAGGTACCAAATTTTCCACAACTCGGTTGCTGTGATAGCTGGCCTCACCCTTTGTCTCAAATGATGATTGGAATTATTATATAAAAATTAAATTGGACTAGAGGAAGATGGGAGAAGATAGAGTTACATGACGGTACCAAATGCTCTTTGCCTGTATTATAAGGCATGTTTTCACTCCTGTTGATCTGGGAAGGTATAATAGCCAGAGTTTAAACTAGCCACAGTTTAAACTAGCCACAGACCAACCCTACCACTAAACAGCCAGCCTAACATAAGATTTTGGTGCTGATCAAAACCAGTTTCTAAGGTGCCACAACTCTAAAATACCGCCATCATCTCTAGTTTCATTTTGGGTTTATACTTTCAGTTTATCCAACATTGATAAAATAAAATGAACATAAAGCCTGAGAGTATGAAAAATCGTACCTAGAGTCTAGGGAAAGGTGAGATATCAAGGACAAATTAACTGGCTTAGAGTATTAATACTTACGGGTGGTTCAAGAAAAAAATGAATAGAAAGAAGGAAACCTGATAAGATGTTGGCTGTAGTGTAGTTTCCATCCTGTCTTGCTTGGTTAGAACACCTCTGTACATGAATGAAATAAGTTGCTGACAGATAAATTCCACCTAAATTGAATTTCTAGGTAGTAGAGAGAAAAGGCAATACTTTAAACTTTTTCATTTATTTGTCTGGGTAGTATAACCTGTATTATTATTCTTTTTTAACTTCAGCCACAACTGCCAGTTTGTAAACCAGCCACTGTACAATTTAGCAATAGGATACCATTGCGTCCTTCTTAGTAGCCACTAAGGTTCCTATACAGCCCTAATTTCACCTAGCTTGGTTGCTCAATGCTCGCTCTTCACCCCATAAGAATAAAATTATATTAACTGCATTCAAGGAATAAAGAACTAATTATTCAGTTAAGAGGGATAGAGGATGTGATAAAATCAAATATTATATATTTAAAAGGTAAATAGTCATAAATGATAAAAATCTCTTACTATGAATTGTCGTAACCTTACACCAAAACCTAACTTAATTTCTTAAAAAGACAAAATATTGTAGGCTTTGTAACGCTTAGCATAGTAGGGCAACATCTATATCAAAAGCTGTTTCCACCTCCAATGCTTTCATTGCCCACCACACAATCCTTCTATGTTTCCGGAAGGCTAGCCCTAAGACTAACCTTTTAACAAAAACCTTGACAAATTTGTGTATAAAGTTTACATTAATGCTACTGAAATCTCTAGAGGCCAACCCTAAAGTTTCTACTCCGAATTTATTTTTAGGTTTATAAACCTATCGATGTATGTTATATCTGTGAGTTTGTATTCTGTGATATACAGACTTATTAACAATATTTTTTATAACCTCCTCTTCCCTCTAGCGCTATCTCCCAACCTAGACAATTTTGTAACTGTTATTTCAATACTACCTTTCCTTTTCATCCACCTTATATGTTACATTGTGGAATTTCTCTTTATAGTAGGTCCATCAGAGTTACAAGCTTCTCCTATCCTAGTCGATTGTAATACTCTAGGAATTTTGTTTTAATTGCAGAAAATTGGAATTGCAACTTGTATTCCATGCATACAATATAATTAATTAAATTGTAACTAACATTAGATATAGAGAACATCATGGACCAGGAGATGGAAGCTACTAATAGCCTTAAAGCAAGACAAAGAAAATCAAATAAATACTCTATATGTCACTTTGGGGAAAAGCTTAAAAGCAACTTTGTTGGGCCTAAACCGGCTACCATAATGGGCAATGAAAGACTGTGCCAATACCTTCCAAGGAAGCTGGAACAGCAAACGCTAATCCCTACATCTCCTGCAATCCAATCTCAGTGAGTTGTTACCAAGTCTTATCACTCTTGCTTGGGAACTCTGCACTATTGAAATAGAATTCGACAACAAGCAGGCTATCAAATTCCAAAATCTTTGCAGGATAGAGAGCGATTCTGTAGTTATTCCCAGAAGTGGCAGATTAACCTGCAAACCAGAAGCCTGAGAACATTGGTCATAGAACTTGCAGTTCGACCAAGTATACAGATAATACGATGATCACCTTTAGATTGAATATTGATTCTGAAATATGGAAAGAAGTATATCAAAGCTGCCCATATGTGGATAATTATAACATATGGGTCAAAATACAAATCCGGGAAGCTATAATGAGGCGGTTAAAGAGTCATATTCAGATTCAGTGGAGAAATTCTGCAGCAGGAGGCATTGGCCTCCAACTTGATTAGAATATACAGCTGTACACATTTCTTAAAGTTCAACCCAAAGCAGAAAAGGAGTGGCAAGCCAGAGATCTCAAGCGATATCCTACCTATTCAATCACAGAACATAAGACTTGAAAGGAACTGGCTCTCCAGGTCACTAATTCCTGTAGATGGTCTACCACAGTCATGTTAGTATATTAAAGTAGAAGGTCTTATATATCCAATATGGCAAACTCTCAACCACAATGCAATGATGTAATCTGCAGATAGCCAGCTGGCACACTGATGAGGGAAACATGCTAGCCATAAGGGAGTATATTTCGATCGCAGTAGAAGGTATAGATTCTCAGGCTGTCTTGATATTATATCTCTCACTTCAGCATAGTAGACTAATTAGTAAATAAATATGATAGCCATGGACTAAGATAGATTAACACAGGTAGTAACGAAATACAGGACAATAACCTATCAGGATGAAATAGGACTGAGTTCTACTTCGTTACTTATGATATCTATTGCAGTCATTCATTGAAGGATTAAGGAGGGACTCTCCAGTAGAGCAGCCTGTGCTTGGCTGTTAAGGCTTAGGTGGAACTGGAAGAAAGTCAGTAGGGGAATTTACAAGGATCTGCATGAGGGGGCGATGTTAAGCAATATCGTAATGATATATTTGTTCACAGCATGGAAGCTTTAAAGCCCAGGATGATGCAGTGGGATGAAAACCTACAACCAATCCTGCCTATGCTTGGTTAGATTAAAAGCCAAGATCTACATCACGCATGATGAAACAACCTTCAACTTGAATGATAGACGAAAAAAGATATGGACCCAGGATGATTGTATGCTACTAGGCAATAATGAACATGGACATGGCCTTCATGTCTCAGACTATCTTACTCCAATTGAAAGCCAGGAAACTGGAAATGCTTGTGAAATCTGAAATTATGAAGGAGAGATATGGTGGCCAAGAGATTTGAGGTTTAAAGGGCTTACCGAAAAGGTTCTTCCTGGATTCGAAACCTCTTTTCCTGTCTGCCAGAGGTTATATGCCTTCAACAATCCAAAGAATCACAGAAATTTACCTCAGAAGATCTTCAAACAGGTAATATGAATCTTGGACTAGAGGAAGAAACACTCTACCTAGGCGTGATTGTTAATTTACCAAAAGTGATGATCGGGCTCTTGTCTGTGCTCAAAAGATGGTAATACAAGATTGGTGCCTCAAGGGATTGAAACTTGTATTAGAAGAGTGTAGTCTTTAGCCTATGAACAAAAGAATATTAACAAAGTTCACAAGGTAGGGAAAGTTTCCAGAACAGCGAAAGCCTAAGCCAAAATGCAAGTATGCAAGAAATGCACCATGTTGTGCCCATGCTCTTCTATCTTTACATCCAGACTTTCATGCTCAAAAAGGAAAATTGGAGGAAACCTTGGAATAGGCTGTACATTTGGACATCTTTTAACCCTTTTTTCATTGTGAGTTGAACTTTATTGAATATTTTTGCGGCAGGGCCAATCAGTATGCTAGAGCAAACTGTGAGGATACTTATTCTGCATTGGTTCGCATAGTTCCTTAGACCTTAGCTCCTGATTCAAACAAACTAATCTGGAAATACTACTGACGTGTAATAAGACTGATGTAGGCTTATAGGCATAATCTTGTATATAGATCTGAAGATTTTGAATAGCATGTATTTGCTCAATACTAATCCCATATGCTGATCAGTGCATCAGAACTCGATATTTGATAAATCCTTTTTACCCCTTTAACAAAATATTCACCTAGTCTCTTGTCTTTTGTAAGTTTATTATTAATATTCTTTCCCTTTTTCAAATTATAAACTTATCTCACTGAAAGAATAAAATTATTGAATATCAGATTCTTGTTGAAAAAGAGTTTAAACCTAAAAATAAATCCAAGGGTATAAATTTTAGGCTTGCCAAAGGGAGATTTTGAAGCCATACAGGAAACCTTACAAACAAAATTGTCAAACCTTTTGTTAGAAAGTTAGTATAGGGGCTAGCCTTCTGGAACCATACTCGCAATGATTTCCTATACCCACCATTTCCCTTAATCCTATCCTCGCCCTGCATTCCACACATACTTCTTCTCCCTCTCCTTCATACCTCTACAATCCCCATCCACTCCTTTTGCTTTGTATATAGTTTCCTTTACATACCTATATCTTCCTGCTCTATCTACTGAAACTTTCACTTCGGTCAAATTCTTTGAATAAAAATATAAAATTAAAACCTAAAATGTAATTCATAAAATGTAAAGGTTTAAAACAAAAAAGTTCAAAAATATCAGATATAAGAATAGAATTGATGTGTTCATTATAATATTGTAAAACTATAAGTGCAGTGCAACAATCTTGCTTTAACAAATATGTTTATCTACCAAAGAGCACTGAGGACCTTCTCCTTGCTTATAGTAGGACAATATCACATATAGTGTACTGATAGAGATCCCAATATGCAGTGGCATTTGTGAAAAGATAAGGTATGGACAGATATGGAAGGATATAAGTAATTTAAGGAGTTTTTATTTAAAGGCAAAAAGGTAAAGAAGAGGAGAAAAGTGCCAGAGAAAAGTAAGGGAATCTGGGTAATAAGAATTATGATTTAAAAGGAGTAGTGTAAATTAAACCTAAGCAGTTGCATTGGTAAGACAAGGTTCCTAACAGTTGGACATTATCCTCAAAGTTTGTAAGGCTAGAGTGCTTAACTTTTAGCTTCTTACTTAAACTACTTTGCCTTTGAAGTTCTCACCTTTAAGTCCTAGCAAGTTTTGTTCTTCTTTTTCTCTCTGCCCATCTCACTTTTATTATTTTTCAATTTGTTTTTTCACTCTTAAACACGGATTGTATAGGTTTTCCAGAAATGCATCATTCATTCAGGGTAAAGCAATAACAAGATTCCTGTGGCAGACAGCATAAGACTTGTAAGTAATGCTTGGAAACTAGATATGTCTAAGATCTACAGGAAAAAAGATATAGGACATGATTTGGTGATTCTAATAGTGATTGTAGGAGAGGAGCCGAGTCACATTGAGAAAGAGGCAAAACCTTCACCATGCTCAGAATGCACTACTCCGCCCAATGAATGATATTGATATATAGGGTTTGTATTCTACTTAAATAGTTTAAGCAGTATTGATACATACTAATACGACTAGAGAATATATATTTATGGCAGTGTGTCCCTTGTTAACAGGGCAAGCAGCTGGTGGAATTTAACTGTGATATAAAGTGCCTACGGAATTTATCTTGTAGACAATGGCTGGTTAATATTTAAGACCCTATGACTTTGACCCGATCGGAATAATGTCAAAGCTAATAAAGGATATGATAATAGGTTGCCTTAAATATGTTCCAACATGGACATGTGACTTTAGAGGAGAGCCCAGGTCTAGGTGTGATATATTGTTTCATTATTTGTTCTAAAAGCTAATGGATACAAAATTGTATAGGCATTTGAGACAGAAGACCCAGGTGTAGGTCCTGCTGTTAGGATAAATCCTTGATAGTTTTCATAGAGTTGGTAAAAACAACCAGACGAGATATGGCAGAGATTATTTGGTGAGTAAAAGGGTCTTGATTACCAGTAAATAGGTGTTAGGAAGAAGATAACTGTTTGTTTGTCTATTATAGGATAAGGTACAAAATACAAGGTAACAACATGACCACCCTAGAGATGCAGAAGCTGTTGGTGTAATTATCCAGGAGATACCTCACACCTAGGTGAAGTCCAGCAGGTGGTTAGCCATTCAGGAAGGCCAGAGCCTGATGTAGAACACATAGAACTGCTGCCATAATCATCCCTTGCCTACAAGGAACATCGCGATCATTGGATACAAGCGACTTGGAAGGCTAGCATGTTCTAGTTCATCTTGCAACGGACTCTACAGGTCAAGTGAAAAAAGGCTTGTAAGATGAACAGGCATTGCGGATAGCTGTGAGTCCAGCTGCAAGTGCAGGGATAGCAAGGTGGAGAGGTGGTAGGCACTTATAGATCCTCTAAACACCTTGTCGTCCAGTAAATATGGCCTATCAATAGCCTTCCGGCAGGATATCTGATGTTGGAATTCTCAATTCGCCTTCACATCTAAACCTTTCAACATGGATAACTGCCAGAAGGTTAAAGGAAGTCTGTTTCAACTATTTCACATGCATGGGGTGGTGCACCAGGAGCAAGGACGAAAGATTCCTGCACTATCCCAAGAAGAACTATACTCGCATAATTACCTTCACAATACTACTTTTGCAACTCAAGCAAAATATGTGAGTGTACCAGGGTTAGATCGTGAGCTGATACAGACCTTGACACCAATGTCAGATGATATGTCTCCCTTTATCGACGTGAACCTAATAACGAGAGTGAAGTTTGTACAAGCAGAACAGGAACCTAATAGAAGGATCATTGGGGCTATACAACTGAGAGTGATTGTAGATAGTGGTATTGACTTGAGGAAGAACAATTTGCTAACAGCCATTGATGTGGCTATGATTCTCCTAGAATAATTCAGAAGTGAGGGTTTTGGGCATTTGGTTGTGCCACACAGATTGAATGGTGCTGTCCCACATCAGGGATATACAATCATCAATCCAATCCATAACTTAAACCTTGCTTTAGACTAAGTGATACTATTCCCTTTTGGGAAAGAGGTTGGCAATGGGGAAGGACTCTGAAAAACGTGGGTGGAAACAGGAGACAAGATAGAATATGTCAAGGGGGTGTTTAAAGGTACTGCTTCACCCAGGGCTGACTGAGCCTTGGACAATCTTTAGCGGCCAGAGACTGTTCCAGCAATTCGTATGGATGCACAGGTAATGTATGATCTGAATATATTAGCCTGCCTACTTGCAAATCGATATCGCTTTTAGGCTGAGTAGTACAAAGGTCTCGCTTTAATTGTACACAAGGAGGATGTCAACCTGTGCGAAGTCTCAAGTAGAACTGTCCTACCATCCAGTTAGATCTATTGTGACAGTTTTATACACCAGCTATACTAGAATAGCATGGCACTCATAAGCTACTTTGGTAAGCCATCTTTGTTTATCACATTCATGGTGAACAAAAACAGGGGAGAGATTGAGCAAGAATTGCTTTCTGGTCAAATAGCCACTAAGAGTCCGGACCTTGTTGCACGAGTTTTCAATTTAAAACTAGGAGAGATGCTAGACCAGATTAAAAGTAAGCGCGTGTTTGGCCATTGGAAACGGTGGGTCAGGACTATCGAATATAAGAAGCCTAGGCTTTCCTATCTGTAGCTCTACTCTTTTTGAAGACAGACCCACAATTCCTAACTGGCACATATATCGATAGAATTATATCCGCAGAACTCCCAGTACAGGAGGATGATTGAAGTTGATGCTTGCGTGCTATGTTTCAGAACACCACTGTGCGTACACAATGTGTTTGAGGAAATGTCAGTGCTTTGTGCATGAGGACCCTTAATTGTTCCCTTGGAAATCCTTGCCAGAAGGGTTATCGACACCAATTCCTGGACGAAACTACCATCCCAGAAAAATGATATCACTAATATAGGTGCAGGAATATCTTACCATCGTTCAGTATTCTACTTGGTGGATCTGGTGGTACTTGTACTGTGTTGATTACCAATTGAAGTGTTGTGGTCAGATAGCCCTACTTGTCATGGCGGTATAATGCCCACATCAAAGTTGAGGTTTGTGGTTCTTTCCAAGATGGCAAGTATATTCACAAATACATCTCCAAAGGTTAGGACAAACCCACTGGTGTTATTGAACCAGAGCACATTTAAATAATAAGTCATTTAAATAGTAGATCTATAGGAACCACAAAGGCGGTATGGAATCCATTTCCGTCTCCTAGGTGTGAAGAGCAGACATCGTTGACACCCTTAGCCTTGCATATGCTAGGTGAGCAATGAGTATAATTTGGTGATTGTGGAGTTGCAGAAGAAATACGTGAGAGAATATAAACTGCTATGCCAACACTGGTAACATTCTTTATGTAGAATGCCAGAAATAAAGATGAGAGAGAATTCTAGTACCTGGAATTCCCTCAACAGCTTGTTTATGATCCAAGGTTGGAGGGAAGAACCATCAGAGTGGAATGTGCATTGGATGGGAGTACTCTGCAAGTCCATTGGTGGGCGTGCTTTACTACCTCAGAATCCTGTTAACTGTCCTCTTTGGAGCCAGACGCTATATAGATTTGAGAGCACTTGTTGGTAGAATATAGTGAACATCTAAAGGTGCAACTAGCGCTGTTGGATAGCTTGAAGATGATGCAGAAGGGGTTGACATATTTGCAGAAGGCTTGCAGTTTATCTCTGGTGGTACCTTAAGATATCTTTTCACTCTCGCTCTTGAACATATTACTATTTCCTCTCTCTTTAATATATGGGAATAGTTTGGTGATAACAGGTGTAATGATTTGCATAAATCTTTGTCTAGAAACACGATACTAATTGAACCTCAGGTGGAAGAATTTAAAGCTTAGTTCTATCTTAACTATGGTCTCCATCTACTACAGAGAATATTTAGATGAATTCGGCAAGTCTTTTTCCGAGTTTGGATTACCTGATCTGGTTCTTAATTGGGCTGGTAATGCTAGAAATCAAAATATTCCTATATTATGGGAGGAGTTGTTCTATAATCATCAAACTGAACAAGAAACCATGTATGCAATTAAGGTACAACTAAATGAAGAGCAAAGTGATGGCTTTGATCAAATAGTTGCTGCTGCTGAGCAATGTGTATCAAATCCTTGTAGATATAGGTGGTTAGTGTTCTTCCTAATGGATCCAACTGGTACAGGAAAAACATATCTATACAACCGCTTAAGCAGCCAGTTTTGTGCTCAGGGAAAGGTTGTACATTCCGTTGCATCATCCAGCATTGCAGCCTAGCTGTTACCTGGTGGGGGCAATGCCCACTCTATATTTCAAATTGCTTTGTCCACTGAACGGAATGCAGGATGCAATATCACTAGCAATTCCTAATTGGCTGTGTTAATAAGGGCAACTGCTGGAATCATCGGGGATGAAACTCTGATATAGAACAAAGTTTCCTATTAGGCAGTTAACTGTACCATGAATGATGTCAGTTCTGTCATTAATTCATTCCTGTTTGAATGTATTCCCACAGAACTTAGTAGGAACTTTGCTCCAATCTTACCCATAGTGAGGCTTAGTACCCGCATTAGTATTGTTCAAGCTTGTATTTAGTACAGTTCCTTTGGAATAGCTTGCGTGTATTGAGGTTAAAACTACTATGAGAATTGTGGCCTTTGATGCAAATCTAGGTTTTCTCGATTTTCTCCAAAACATGTCTTCAAACTTAGCCCTTTACAATACTCTAAAGCTAGCCCTCTATATCAGAAAAGGTTGCCACAGTTGAGGATCTCAGTGATTATTTATATCCAGTGGCACTTTCACTAAAGGCTATCACTTCACTCTGTTGGTTCCTTGGATTCTCTATTTTAGCCATTTGGAACAACTCTGTAAATAACTTCAATAATAGGCAAGTAGAGACAATTCCAGGTGTATAATACTGCCTTAAGGTTATTAATCGAGTTGAGCTTGCCCATGAGGCGGCAGCCACTGATGCCCCAGCAATGGAATACTACAAGGTATATATTGGATTTCTATCTCACCTTCCTCCCTTCCTTTGAAGATTGTAGTAACTTTAATTATTATCTGTAACCTCGGTCCAAAACAAAGGTTTTGTAAAGGGACTACCCTGAGGGTACTTCAAGTAACTCCTACCTGTCTGCAAGTTGCCTTTCTTGGTGGCAAGTTACATAGTGAGTCGATACTGCAACCTCGGGTAATGTTTACGGCAAGGGATGAGGATCTACACTTCATTTAGACTGTAAGAAGTTTCCTGTTGCTGTATGTTTTGCAATCACAGTTAATAAGAGTTAGAGACAATCTCTAGAAAGGGTTGTGTTAGATCTATGCTCCAACACCTTTACTCATAGCCAACTCAATATTACGCAGTCAAGGGTCACTTCATCGGATGGTCTTAAACTGCTACCATCCTCTGTTAATCCTACAGTAACAGAATATATTGTATATAAAGAGGTACTCCTATGATTTACCAATGAAGGTGTACTGGCCATTTTGGGTTCAGGTATGGTAGATAGTTATATGAAAACTATACCCAGAATTCGACTATAGATCTGAATCCAGCAACTGTAGGTGGACATGGCAGATTTATTGTGTCTCAAAATTGGATGAATTGGCTTATAAGTATATAAATTGTATTGGAGGAAGACACAGGAATTAAATCTATAGAGTGCAACTGTGGAAAGGAGCAGCTATGCAAGGATAGCTCGAAACAGAATGAATAATAAGATTATAAAGAAAGGTTTGCAGAGAAGATTCTGTATGAACCTAGACCTGGTGAACTGTATGTGAGAGTAGGGATACATAAGGGTGAATCCTAGGTTGGATTAGAGAAGGATAGATTAGAAAAGTATTAATGCAAGAACAGGAACCAGAAGAAGATAATAAAGAGCCATACGCTAGAGGAGGGCATGGCAACAGAAGATGGCTGGAGAATAGAGGACAGTAGCAGGATAGTGGAAGATAGGAGGACAGATAAAAGCAGAAGAAAGTCGGATGGCTGAATGACAAAGGTCGCTCGGAGTAGGGCGGATGGCTGAAGGACAGATGGCACTATCAGGATGGCAGATAGCAGGAGGACTCAGCTTGGTAGAATAAAACAAGACAGCTGCTGGACAGAACATCTACAACAGAGGACTGTAGACATAGGAGACTGGTGGGAGGAATAAAGACTGTGGAGCGAGGCCGGTAGCAGGATAGAAGACCGTGGGAGGATAGAGGGTGGGTGTAGAATGGAGTAGATGTGAAAAGAGGGTAGAGGAAGGACTGAGGTATGATGGATAGAGAGCCGAGTTGAGACAACTGCAATGTAAGAAAATGTTTGTGCTTTAAGAAAGGAGCAGGAACTAAGCTGAAATTGTGATTTAATTAACCAATCCTAAGTGGATAAAATATGTCAACCAGTAAGGTAGAAAATGCAGGTCATAGATTAGCAAAGAGAGTGGGAAAAGTGCAGATGAAAATACAGTAAAAACAAGTGATCAAAGTGTACGCATTTCAACACTACTAATAAGTTTTCTTTTCAATCAATAAGATTAGGTAATCAATTTTATACAAACATTTTTTTGAGACTCAACTGGATTGAAGTTTTTTTTCAATTTTTTAGCCTTATATTTGTCAACTAAACTCTATTTCCAAGAACAAGTTTCTTCCAAAAAAGGAATATATCCAATATGTAAACCATTTTAAACAGAGTAACAAAAACAGCAATACACGTTCCGTCGAACTCTTGAGAGGGCCCTGGTTTATATGTACTATTCAACCATCTCGTCGTCTACACATGCATATTTAAGAAAGCAAAAGTAATTTGAACTTATATTCCTTTGTATACGACGTTCACAACAGCTGATCTTCCGCCAATGACAACCGCTTGTACTTCTAACAAAATTTTATGCCATTCTCTCCTTGTTGGTGATAATGTCGTTTTACCTTTCAACAAGTTTACCGCATATTAAAATCAAATAAAACCATGGGAGGGAAAGGGGAGACAAAATGGATTACTGTAACTGTATAAATTAGAATTTATGGGTGTTATCAGGGTTACTTTTGTTCGCTGAAGTATCTATAGCCACAACTCTGCTTGTCTAACCAGTTATAATATAAGCCAGGCACCAGTTTCAAAAGCCACAATCAGTTTTGCCATAATATGATGCCACTACTGGGTGCAGCCAATAAGGGTCCTATCAATCCACAATTCTGAGAAGCTTTTATTACTGCCTCTTATATATTAAAAATATAGGTAGAAAATCAAAATAAAGGGAAAAAACTAGATATCTGGGTATCTGGCAGAGACTGCAGATTAACTAGGATAAGCAATTGTGGATTTAGTAGTTAATGATGCAGAGAGATATAAGGTCAGTGGTGCAATTGTGCAAAACTAATATCTAGTCCTAACCTGGTAGCTTAAAAATTAAAGAATTTCAAATCTGTGCTAGGGTTGGCAAGGCTTCACTTAGTTTGGCACCAGCTATATAAGGACACTCTCCCTCCTTCCTTTCCTTTCATTTCCCTTAACACTTACCTTTTCCCGAATACAAGCTAAACACTCCCCCTGTATTTCAGGTGTTATTTCTTCTTGGCTCCCTTGTATCAACCACTACTACAACTGCCACATATATATTTCTTCATAACAAGTTATTCTTCATGATTTGTCCCCTTGCGAATTTTCGATTTTCATGCTTGTATAACACCTATCTACTAGGGCATTAGGTCTATATCATTTAACTTATATACCAAATAAAATGTACATAATATTTAGGCTCTGTTTGGCGCGTCACAATAAAATTATATCACAATAAAAGTTGAAAATGGAATATATTCTAAAATAAATTTCTGGCATATTTCTGAAATATAAGTGTTTTTTTAGACAATCACAAAATAAATATATATGCCAGGACAATATAACCCCTATGTTAGGTTATGTAAGAGTAGGGTTAAAATTTTTATTTCACACTAATAGAGCCTTGTATTCCAACTACTAAGGCTACTAGCTTGACTAATAACACACAACCAACACCACCTACCCTAGCCCCACTCTCACTCAACAGCAATCATGGGAAATAGTATATGGGTTGAGAATATCAAACAATATCTTGTGGAAGCCCTTTTGGAAAGAGTTCAAAATGGGGATAGGAGTAAGAATGGTTTCAAAATGTCAGCATGGGCCGTTGTGGTGGCAGAAATGAACGAAGCATTCAAAGATATCCTTGAAAAGCCAATCACAATTGCTCCAGCAAAGGGCAACGAGCTTATTGTAAGTTACTTCTTGATTTAGATAATTGATATTGATAGTTTGGCAGACTAGAGAGTATATGAGTGGATGAAAAATAGTTGAAAAGAGAGTTCGAAATTGTTCATGCTATTAGGCAAGGCTCCGGTTTCGGGGAGGGGACACTGTTAAGGGAATTCCGACTGCCTCAGGTGATGTGTGGCAGGCATACATTCAGGTAAGTGTTATCTCCAAGATGTTTCGTAGAAGTACTTAGACTGTTTTTATAATTGAGGATTATTCAGAGGCTAACCAATAGGAATGCTTAATAGACTCACAAGGAGGCTGCAAAGTGTAGGCAGAGAGGACTTCCGCTATGTGATCAGCTTGCAGATCTTTTTCTTGGTATAAGTGCTACAGGGAGATGTGAACGTACAGGAAACCAAGTATCACATTTTGAAGAAGACGAGAGTGAAATAGAGAGTCTCTCTCAAGACTCACAAGATTCTGGTTCTTACTCACATCATCTGTGGCAAGAGCTGATTGATCCTACTCGTTTGAATGACTTGGATCCCTTGGAATCAACTCAAGCAACCATACTCCCATCGCCAGCTTCTTCATTTAACCAGATAATAATGCTGATCTAAATGCCTCCGGAATCTGGCGTGACCATGATAACTCAGACTCTCCGAGGCCTGCAAGTCGCAAGTGTATACGAAGAAGTCATTCGAGTTCCTCCCTTACCGCGTTGACGATAATAATGACTGAAGCCAATTAGGAGGTAATCTACCAGAGGACCCAAGGTGTACTATCCAAGCAGGAGCGCAGGTTTCAAATCTTGGAGCAGGACTATGGTGGAAGGTATGCAACAGAAGACATGGTAAAGGCTGTATGTTTGTTTCAGGATCGACGTAAAGCATGTGTATTCCTGTGGCTTGCGCCTGGCTTGGTTCGTGATGCATAGTTGAGAGGACAAGTAGATAGGCAAACCCCAATAGTACATACCTGATGTACAAATAGAAGGGGGTTTTTTAATTATTGTGTATTTATCTATAGATAGAGAATACAATTTTTTTTCCCCAAGTTTTATACTCTGAGTCTCTGACCTTTTACCTGGTCTCGGCACATAATACGACATCTCTCTTCTCCTCAGATACAACTGATAATCATCCCACAGATGACTAGTAATTTATTCCTGTAGGACTACCATTTCTCTTGAACCAACTTCGTTATTCCCATACCCCTCCTTTATATCAAATTCATTATTATTAGAATGCTCTAATAACTGACTAGTCTGATCCCTAGTAGCTGGTCCACCTACTCTGGTCGTATTCGCTTTATTTACACAGTTAGACTTTTATTCTTCAGTGTAATCTGTATCAACTAATATTATTGCTACTAGTAGTTCAAATAGAGTAAATATCTTACAAGAATATAAACTACAAGTAGTACCAGTGGTGTCAGGTTGACTCAGGGATTGAATTTCGACAACTGTAGACTTTGTCTAAATGAAATTATAGAGCCCAGTTAAAGCTAGAACAAGCTTTACCTGGCTGTTCATTGGGTATTCTGCCTGCCCTCTCACAATGGGAAACTTTCTCTTTACAATACCAAAGATTCTTTCAATCACATTTCGCAATTGTGAATGTCAAAGGTTAAATAACTCCTCTTTAGTTCTTGGTCTAATAAAATAATCAGTTTAATTAGAGTACTTAATTCTGCACAAATGAATTGATGGTAGAAATGAAAAAAGGAAATATTTTCTATATAGGTACTAGTTAAGAGACTGATATTGCTCTGGTAAATGATATCGATCACCCCGATATGGTGTTTAACACCCTGCTTTCAATGCATAACCTGCTTCCCCAAGATAATACTTCCCTACTGGAATCAAAAACCCTTTTACACTTTGCATCATCAAACACGCGACTGTTATGGGCAGAGCCTTCCCATCCAGCTAGCACATAGCTGAAATTCATATCAAAGGTAAATGCACCAAAGATATTGAGGCTAAGTTGGTCCTTACAGTAATGATAGGAGGTTGCGATACTTGTCAGAATGTATGCAGCAACACAGGTTAATCAAATTCTCCTAGAGCATCTTTAAAGCAGGTAGAGAACTTGCAAGTTTGTTGAATCTCGAATGGACATTCATTGGCTGGCAGCTTGACCATTTCTGCCTGCAATGCCACAAGTCCATCTAACACACAATTGAAATACCTATGCAGCTCTCAATTAGTTACAGTTATTTTTAATCCTTTTACACTACTCAAAATAGATTTCACAATATATACATACCGGCTGACAGTCTCTCCACTGTGCTGGAATCTTTCTTGCACATTCCTGTTTGAAGTATTGTGGTACACAGTCCACACAAACATCGCTACTTGTTTCGCAACTTCAACATTCACTGTTGATCTCAAATACCCTTTGGTTTCCAACAATACACATGGATCTAAGTGACCCTTTATGGCATATGAAACACCTCCAGAAACCGCTGTTCATCGGTATCCACACATAAGAGTACCCCAATATATCCCCTACCAGTAAGTATTGATGTACGGGATCTTTCTTGACTATAGTTACCTATAATAACCTTACCTACTATTTTGACCCCTTGCCACTGGTAATCAGAATTCAATTGGCTTTGCCTCCTATCAGCATTATTTGTGTCTGAATCAAAGCCTGAGCTACTTTGATCCTCACTCAAGTTTGAATCCATAAAGAGTATTGTATAGAATGGTCGAGTCAATATTATACCTAATTTCAATTAAGTCTTGCACTAATTATATGCGATATACAAACTGTTTCTTACCGAGTACATTACAAGCACCTGGTCAATGGTTTTCTCTTTGAGCCCTTAATTTATTGACCTTATTCTTGGATTTATGCTCTAAAAATATATTGTGAAATTAAAAATATATTGCAATATTTTGGTATGCCCCAACACACCCTCATATACAATATTTTATATATGCCATAAAAATCACTTTTATGCAATAAAAAAGGCGCGCCAAACAGAGCCTTAACTAAAATGGTATTGTTCCTGATGACTAGACTCTGCCCCAATTTTAACACAAAAAGTGTGTCAGCTTGGCTGTAACGCCAAGTGTAATACTATAGAACCATTTTACCCTAATACCTAATTTATCCAACCTGTATATATAAATTAGCAAAATACAATATCTCTGATATAATATATTATATGAATATATGTAGATATAATATAGTATCAAATTACTTGTAGTAACAATTATTGAATTTAATTAGTATACATGAACTTGTGACTCTGCAATTCGTGTATGTGATGAGTATCTGGTATATACATCTATATTTTTTGAAGTTCTCAGAGCCATATACAATGTGGTTATGATATGCTTCAATCATCCGTAAAGTTTGCTGATAGTATTTCCAAATGAGTTAATTGGAAATTTGCTACAAACTTGTGGTACTGTATGAACCAAGGAAGGATATGAGAATTTACAAAGTGCCTGAGTATAGACTTTTCACATGCCCAGAAAAACTGCCTAAAGTTCAGCTTACATTGGAATACCGGATGGAATATTACCTCATGTCCTGCTGCTTCTGGGGATTTCAGTAGCTCATACTTCTTAGATTCAAAGTCAGATTGAAAGGAAAGAAGTGCTCAAGAACAACACAGTGCATTTCTCACATGCTTCCAGGTAGGAATTGTCATTATTTCACCAGGCTTATTTCCTGGGATAGAACACTCATGTACACGCTTATGACTATTAGGTCAGAGACCACATTCTTGGAGAACAATTCATTACCCTTTCAAGCGACCATCAGGTACCATCCTTGACTCCTCGCGAATAGTATTTGGATCGTCTGGGTGACTATTGTATTCATTGCACATAGGAACTATATTTTTTCCATCAAGAGTATGGTTCTTATTGCCTACCAGGAGGGCCTCTGATTTATAATTTTAGTGAATTTTGGCATTATAAAATGCCCACAATGCTTGATATCTAGGAAATGCAGCTCCAATTGCAGGAATTGCCTTCTCTTGCAGCTGGTATCACAATAACTTACGTGTCCACCAAAATTCGCCACTATACAACTAAACTTCATTCACACTTCCACAACCCAGACGGCTCATTGGGGTAACATTGTATGAGACATTAAAGTCGTGGCCACAACCTTTCTTCTGAATTGGGGCCTTGTACTCATACATCCAAATCTTCTTGCGTTCGTTTATCGAATTAAATATATATTGGTTGTGGGTGATGAATATAATTAGTCTCACTCCTGGTGAATATGGGTTAGAAATGGTCTCTAGATTTTCATCCCACTCCATCAATTGAGGCTGAAGGGACTTCATTCATGAAAGGAAAACCTTGTCCCGATATTCCTAGACATCTTCACGGTCATGTTCGTCACTGTAGACACCTTTTTTCTCCTCCTTCCAAATCGACCCCTAATTCTACCGCCAAGCTCTGCCAGAGAGACTGCTTAATACTCTTTTAATACTTCTATGAATTCCTGCCATTGAAAATATCGACCACTGATTCCTCACAGTATTTACTCCATCCTTGGCCTCATAGGTTTTACTCCAATAATTTGTGAAAGCTTGTGTAAGTCCTGCAGAATCGATAGCTAACCCGCAGAATAAATAGCTATTATTCTAGTCTTTATTATGAATAGCAAGCAGCTGAATACA
This sequence comes from Tuber calosporum, assembly GCA_003316355.1. Lineage (NCBI taxonomy): Eukaryota > Fungi > Ascomycota > Pezizomycetes > Pezizales > Tuberaceae > Tuber > Tuber calosporum. Next base: position 45,707 of record QFET01002748.1, read on the forward strand.
GAATCATACCTGCACCAGTGTAGGACATATATTCCCATATTGCAAGTATAGTTCCCACAACAGTAAGCCAGCTAGCTATCTTTGGATGCTTTCCTTGCCTTGGGGCTGGCAGCTTTCGAGTACGAATATACTCTACTTCTGGCTTGAGAATATGCTTCATTACCCTAGCACCCCATCTCACTGAAGTGGGAACTAAGAGGGCTAAGGCCTTGTGTGACTCTCATTATTGAATAGTGTTGTTAGGCTCTCTTCTGAGTTCAGCAAACTTCCACTCTTGTTCTGCCTTTAACTGTAACTATAATAATATATAAAGTTGCACATACAAGTCAAGTGGTAGGTTCAGACTAAGAGCTACTTTGCGCCTGTGCCCGGACTTGATACTTTGCCACATGCTCTTTCAGGCTGATGCAAGAATCTCCTGCTTCATAACTGGGAGAGGACCTGCCAGACGTGGCCAACTCCGGTAGGCTTGTATACGTATTTCACAATTCTATATTTCAATTGTTAATGATTCAAAATTTTGAATACAATGGGAGTGATAGCTTACCTCACCATCTACCATTTCTGCCACCTGGCCTTGCAGTCTCAATTGACACTTTGGGCATACCATGGATATTAGCGCTCAGTTTGGCCAAGAGGACCAGGCTTCAGATACCCAGATCGTAGCCGTATACGTAGAAGAGACATGGGTGTTCTCACGGCCAATGTATTCTTTGCTGTCAACTCCTGGGTAGTTGATCGTTGTTCAGGCTGAAACAGTTGGTCAACTTTCAGATCCTGTTGTTGTAACTTTTTCTACAGCCGGCTCTTGTGTGACATCTCTGTATTTGACAAATGTGGTGGTCGTTTAACCTGTATGCCTTTGGTAGCAAGTCGGTACTATGGAACACGGTCTCGTTCTACAGCTCGCTTTTGTCCCATTCAAGAACTTGTGTCAGAAACTGGAGAATCCATAGTTGTTGCTTGGGGTAATAGAAATACACAAGGTCAAAGTGTGAGGTCTATGAGATTGCATTGGTTTGATAGTAGGCAAATACAACTTATAGCACGAGCATTTCATCATTTCAGATTTCCTGTAACGGATCATAGGCTATATGTTATTACTATTTGTGTGTGTTACACTTGACGTTGCAGCCTAGCCGTCACACCTTATGTTTGAAAATTGGGTAGACTGTAGTCTACCGGAACTATCTAAAAACAAAATAAAAATAATATTAACATAAAGTAAACTAATGTTATAAAAATGTTCCTGTATTAAGCAAAAAGATTTAGGTGTAAAGTATAAGATATGAAAATTATGAGTGCCTTGGATTCGAATTGACTACAATAATTGACTTATAAAAATGTTTTCATGAAAATGCAAGTGGACATAACTGGCTTTGAGGTTGTGAGGATTGTCTTTAACCATAGTTTGCAAAATTGTAAATATACAAGGTTCAAATACTTCATCAATACTTATATAAGGGGTGAGGAGCTGTTTGGCTTATACAATTTATGGAATGAAAAACCCTTTTCCTAAATGCCTTATTGAACACTTACTACAATCAACTATAAAATCCAAATAAAGTTTCCATAAATCTTCTTGGTGTAGTATGATTAGTTCATTCCAACCTCTCTTGTGGTAAATATAGTTAAAATCATGGAACCTCTCACCACTGATACTACTTTATTTGTACCTATAAAGGAAACCAAGATTAGATGTATACATAGAGTTCAGGAAAGCACTAAGAAACAAAATAGGATTTGTCAAGTGCCCAGGGTTCATGGTTATAGGTGGCAGTTATGCAGAGACTCATGACTGGCAAAAAAGAACTTTTATTGATATTCAATAGATTATTATAATAAATCAAAATACCGATCTTTGCATAAACCTTTACAAAATCAAGGAGTTTTGACAATGATAAAAGGCAGGGATAAAGTCTAAGAAAAGTGGGTCAAATGAGAGTAAGGAAAGCGATATAACACCATGATGGTTAAGACATATGGACTAAGATCTTCTTTGTCGGGAGGTAATAAACAAAGAGGGGGTCAAAATATATTATATCAGCAGCTGTGAATCTCAATAGTAGGAATATAATATTATCATTAATACATTATACAATCACACGCTCCTGGCTCTTTACTTTTCTCCTGGTTTAAAAATACTACCGCATTTGGCAGCACAACACTACAGGGATTTGTTTGGCAACCATCTTTATACACCTAATTTCGCTTTGCACTTAGGCTTCACCTATAAGCGATCCCACACTTCCCCTGATTCATCCCACCATAGGGATGGCTCACAACACTGGTAGGGCCTATAAACACCAATCCCACAACTCTGAGCACGGCAACACCTATGGAGGCCGTCCTAGCTCTACTGCCCCTTTTGCACCACCTATAGAAATGTCAGGCCTGGCCTCCTCTTCTCCATCATAATCCCTCAGTCCTCTTGACCCTAACCTCTTCCTCCTCCGGCAACTCTATGATGAGCTTAAGCCTTCTTTGGACGGACACCATAACCTCTACCCCGTCTTTGGGACTCCAACATCCGAGACCTCTCCCTTTGTGAGACTATACTCATCCATCTCCTCTACAAGCTTCTTACAGGCATTAGCACTGTTGGTACTTGCCTTGCATGCCTGTAGGCTACTAACACTCCCCACGCCGCCTCACCCCCTATTATTCCCACTCTCCCGTTGGCCAACTTGGACGCTTTGCTCCGCGACGATGCGGCCAGAGTCACACCAGTCACCACCAATGGCACGACCGCAACCCGACTTCTCCAACACCTCTCCATTTTGTGAAAACAAACTGTACGAAATCCATACCCCTAGCAATCCTGACTACCTACTATTCCAATCAGTTTGATCTGTACATGCCTCACTACAACAACAAAACCAGGACCTGGTATGGTGACACTGCAGTATATGCCATGAAACAGCCTCAATCCTGGGAACCCCCAAACCTACAACAAGGGGAAATAGCCAGACCCCATCACCTTCCTCCCGGGAGACAGGGTCCTGAGTACTGCAAAGTACACCCACTTGCCACCTATGCTGCTGTTGCAGATGGTCAACAAGCACTTAGGAAAGGGAAAGGTAAGAACAAGCTAAAGAAAACAGCCACTGGAGCTCATGTCGTAGTGTCCAATATTGATGGCCACCCTAAGAAGGATCCTACCTCATTGCCTGCTGCAGAGGACTGGTTCTTCTCCCGTAAGACTCTTACCCTTCCTCACAATGATGCTCTAACCTTAGCCGCCACTGCTTTTGACCTAGTCTCCTCTGTTGTCAGGCAAGCCAACTGCCCACAGCCACTTGCATTCACAGCCTCCATCAATATAAGGGGTTCACTTACTCTGCTGGGCTCCATCCTCTTTACTCATTCCAGTGCCTACTCTCATATTATTGAGGAATTACCATTAAGATAAAGCAATGATTCCCTAAAGGCAACAACCTCTTTCGCATTTTCACTGCGGTCCCATTTAGATACAGCTGGCCATTCATGGCCTTCCTAACCCCTACCTTCCCCTTGACCCATGAGATCTTTACTCCAGCCTCTCCTATTCCATTTGAAATTTTGTCAATGTTACAATCTTTATTGGCCACTATCTTCAGCCAGACCCTAACTAGCCTGCGGTGAAGAACTCTACCTCCATTGTTGTTTTAGTTCCTATTTAAATTATGTGTATTGGCACAATCTTATAGCATGAGTACGAAAATACAACACAGTATTAAGAGTATACTATGTGCACGCTTGTGGGAGGAGTATTGTAGTATGAAGGTAGATTGGTAGTAGTTCAAGTCCTTAATTAACTAAAACAAAGTAGGTGGCAACCAGCTATTTATACAGGTGCGTATCCTCCTTATACTCAGTAACAAAATCAGGAAAAAAGTTGTAAGAATCATAAGTGCGAATATGTTTGACCCTGAAAAACTACCAAGGAAATCCCAAAAAAATATTCATAATCTGAAGTGGTATGCGTAAAATAAATGGAAAGATAACACCAGATACAGGACCAGTAAAAGGTCACTATACATAGAAAGATATCAGTGAAATCCCGCACATAACTTAACAAATATACACATTAATCCTCAAATATTATTATGAAATATAACCAAGAATATAATATACCCTAGCTGTAGTAAGGTCCGTAGTTTTGTTGAGTAAACTAGAAATAAGCAAGCAGTGACATAAACAATATTACTGTAGGAAATATACATATGAAACGAATTGTAGAATTTCAACACTTCCCCTCATTATCTACAGCCCAACAATCTAATAATCCTTTCATTTGCCGGTTTTGCAAGTAACTTGGTACAAAAGACGGAAAGACTTTCTGATGACGCACCCTTCAGGCATCTGAAAGAACCGTTATCGATTTCTTCTCGGATTTGGTGAAAATGTATATCGATATGTTGTGTTCATTCATTCAGTTGATGGTTGCTTGCCAGAAAATTTGCACCTGTATTGTCAGCATGTGAAGCGATAGGTGTTGTAAGCTGGATGCAACTGAGACCTTTGATGTACCATGGATTTGCCTTGCTGCTAGCGACATAGCTGAATATTCTGCTTCCGTAGTAGAGGTTGCGACTGCGGCATACTTCTGGGACCGCCAGGATATAGAGGCATTGTTAATGATAATAAGATACACAGAGAAGGAGCAGCGGGTATCAAGACAAGCTGCAATGTCCGCATCCACATAGGTGTTCATAGCGTTTGTAGTTGTACATGGGTAGAAGAGTCGAAAGTTTTTTGTACAGTGAACGTACCGAAGGACGTGTTTAGCGGCCTAGGGTAGATTTCGGTTAGGCTGGAAGAAAATTATGAGAGAAATGATATTGTATACGCTAGATAAGGTCTGGTACTAGTTGTCAGGTACAAGGGTGATCCTATTATAGATTGCTATATTGAAATGTCTGGTATATGTTCATCCACTGTCCCCTTCCATAGTTGAATGCCTTTGGGCAAGGGGGTAGAGACTGGCCATGAGTTTTCCCTACCATATCGCTTGAGGACTGACTTGATGTATCATTGCCGGGTAAGATCTATCCCATCTGTGGTATAGGTGATGGCCAGGCCAACTAGGAATGTATCTTCCCCTAAGTCCGTAATCTCAAAAGCCGTTTTCAGGGGTTCTATGAGAGAAGTAGCTAGAGGGGTTTTGGCCGAGTATATAGCGATGTCGTCAACGTAAAACAAGTGGTATATGTCATATTTACCAGGAACAAATATGCATGTGTCAAGGGTGGATGTCACAATACCTTTGGATGTGTAGTATCTAGCGATAAGAGTTTACCATTCGTTCGCAGATTTCATAAGTCCATAGAGAAATCGGTTAAGTCGTCATACTTGGTCTACATTACCGAACCCAGGTAACTGTCGTATGTACACTTCTTCTTTCAACTCACTATAAAGGAATCCATATTTGAAATCGAATTGCCCAGGTTACCTTTTGTTTTTAGCATAAATTGCAATGAGGAAGCGGAGTGATTCATATCAGATGACTGAAGTGAAAGTATCTTCAAACTCAAAACCCAGTACTAGAGAGAATCCTTTGGGAACAGCACTTGGACGGTACCTTTCTAATATACCATCAGCATCTCGCTTGGTCTTAAAGCCCCATTTACTGGCAATAACTTGCGTCCTGTAGGTTTTTCTACTTTATCGAAAGCACTACTTTTCTCCAGTGCATTTATATTCTTGTCCATTGCATGGGTCGATTGTTCCTTTAACGAGCTGTTCAATGCTTGGGTGTAGGTTTTAGGATCCTCATCAGATGGTACACTGATATTTCAGCCAAAGTATTGTGGTGGACGAACGGTTATGCCAGATCTTGTCCATTTCTCAGGAGGACTTTCCGGTTTTTCTTCCTGTACAGGAGTTTCCAGTGTTTCTTCAAGAGTTTGGGGACAGTCATAGTCTTCAGGATGTTCAGGCAGTGGAGGTGGATGTACTCCAATAGTTGGTTTGTCATTTGCTTCCGGTGGTAAAGCATTATCGGGTACCGGTGCTCTTTGAATGGAAGGTGGGTAGACTGTTGCAAAGGCCTATGATGAGGGTGCAGGTTCCTTGGGATAAAGAGGTAATATAGTCTTGGTTGCCCAGTGGAGCTGACGCGTGTCGGAGATATTGTATAATGATGGTATGTATAAACAGTATATTTTGCTGGAGGAATTATATCCAACAAGGTATCCTTCTATGGCCCGTGGCTGTAACTTTGTGCCTGGTTTTCTGGTCTCCTCAGGTATATGGACTAAGCATTTGGTCACATAGGGGCGTAGGTGGTTTACTAACTGCATCTTCTTGTAGAGAGATTCATAGGGGGTAAGTTTTCCTATGCATCAGTTAGGGAGCATGTTCTCGGGGTAAGCAGCTGTTGTAACTACTTCGGCCCATAAACACGGTGTAAGACCTGATAACATAGGGCATGTAGATGTGATAATTGTCCTATTGTACTGTTTGGCAACTCCATTAGATACAGGAGAGTAAGGAGGTATTTTGTCATGTATGATATCCAGTTTTTCAAACATAGTTGTCATGTCTATGTTGACATATTCTCTTCCGTTATCAGACCTGAATCGCTTAATGGAAGTATTGTCCTGTGTGTGTCTTTCTTTAATGAATTGATGAATACTTTAATGGTATCAGATTTGGCTTTAAGAGGGTAAATCCAGGTGTACCGTGTACAATCATTAATATGGGTGACATAGTACCAGGAGTTTCCAAAGGAGGGGGTGGGGAATTTTCCACTAAGATTAGAGCGGATAAAATCATTTGGATTTTCAAATCCTTTGTGTGTAGATTTGGGTTTGCGTTTAGTTGATTTTGACGTAATGCAGGTTTCACACGGCCAGTCGTTTGGAACTTCGGGGATATTTGCAATGTCATAGTAGTTGGTATCTTTGCGGTAGGATGGTGAAGGATGTCCAAAGGCTTCCTGCCACTGTTGGTAAGTCATCTTGTTCGCCACTACTTTCTCTTCTTTCACAACATAATCTTCACCATCAAGCTTTCCCCATATCACTTCTCTTTTATTCTCCCTTTAGACAAACATATCCGCCCTATTACTACTCAAAGAAAAACCATTCCACAAAGAAACAATAGCGAGCTATAACAACAAGTTACTTTGACCTAACTTCAGTACCTAGAGAACATGTTTAAGAAACAGTAGGGCTACATGACTGTTTGAAGTTTTGGCCATGAGCTTGACAGTTCCTCGCTACATGATTCTATTACCGAATCATCGCATAACTTAACAGTCCTTGTACTTGGTTCCAAGTTTATAAGAGGGTCTAGGTTGCTTGTCATATGTGAGCTTGCGCCTGTATCGATTACCCAGGTGTGTGGGTGAGGAGTCTTTTGCGTAGAGAGGAGGGATGTGGATGTACGGAACGGTTCAGATATTTCTTCTCTGCCGATCTTGGCTGAACTAACAGTTTTCTTTTCCTTCTTCTTTTGGTTGTCGCCCCTGAGTTTATTACACTCATTCCAGGTATGTCCCTCAGCGCGAGCCGTGGCATAATGCTTCTTGCAGTAGGTACATACCTTAGATGTGGCCGCAGGTCTCCGCTGAAGTTCCCTTCCTTTTCCTTTCAGATCAGTGCTTTTATAGGCTTTTTCGTCCTCAGAGCTAACCGTGGCTCTCATGTCCAACAACTTGTTGTAGACATAGTTGTAGGTAAGGTCCTCCCCGGTATGGAGGGTGTCGATGATGTTACTCAGCGACTCGGCAAGGTAGCGGAGATGAACTGCTGCTTTTGCTACGGGTGACTCGAATACCGATTTGAATACAAATCGTAGAGTATATAGGTCATTGGCAGAGGAGGAGGAGCAACCGTGTTGCTGTTACACATATGGGATATGGTACTAGACTTTTGAATCTAAATATGTGATGTTATATAGCGCCGGGAGGTGACTATAATGACTACAACCCACAGTGGCAAGAAGTAGGATCGTATCCAGAACTACTCAGCCTCTGTGAAAGATGACAGAGTAATTTTTGCAAGTGGATCTATTATATATTCTGTATTCTTGATAATCTGAATACATCTACACATAAGTGTATATATGCAGGAGAGACGGCCATCCAGATGATCACCTGGTATTCCGTATGATGTTCGCAAATGGGCGGCATCAATTTGAACTTAGTTCATTTCGCAAAGAGATCAAAGGCTATCTACTAGTGAAGTGTTTGATACCCACAGAGAAATAGATAGTCTGGGGAATCATTTACTGTAGTTGGGTCATACATCTTAATGGTCAAACTGTGTTGGCACTGTTTAGACCAAGGCAGAGCTTTTCAAGGATACTTCTTTTATATAGCCAACATAAGTACTGGGAAAAGTGTAATAATAGTTAGCAGTCCCCAGTAGTTAAGGGATCATCAAGTAACGAAGAAGAGACCTTAACAATATATCAGGTGAACAAGTTATAGAGGCTTCGAGAACCCTTTTATCTGAACCATACTTTATGGAACTTTCCTGACAGTTGCACGATTTTCTCGGTACATGCACGGCCTAGTTGATTCAACAGTACCGAATTGCCTACCCCGTAACACATATTGTTCCTCTCCTGTCACCATAGCAACTCTATAACCTTTCATGCCAAGAGAATAGTTTGACACTCAAAGTTTTCATCATTGTCAACATTGTGGGCACTGCCGACCTCTCAACTTTAACAATGTGTTTCCAATCTTCTGCGAAGAGTACACCCTTGGCCTTCAAGCAGTAGTACTGCCACAACTTGCTCGCATACAGCAAAAATATACAAAACATATCTATCGTCAAGATAGACGGCTGATAACTGCCTTTACAAAACACAAACAATAATCTACATATCCTTTTTTGAAGCAATACTTGTTGCTGACCTTGCAGAAAACCACTATTCAAGCTAATTTAACTTCCAGTTACAGCCTTATGCCTAAGAGGCCAAAGGACTGGCTTTTTAAACTTTCTCAAACAAGAATTATTTGAGTTTCTAAGCGAGCGGCCATGGCTATGGCACCTGATAACACACCTATTCCTAGTCCTTTCGGAAATGACAGGATGATCGAAGAGGAAGACACAGAATGTACCCCTTCGGCATCTTTAATCCCGTCCCGAAGCCGTAACAGCTTTCACATTAGTCATTTGAGTAGTCCACCATCAAGAGTTCAGAAAAGTGCCGAGCGAACCAAGAAGCCAGTAAATACGCTGAATAACAACTAGCCAAATGTTGTCTATGCATTACGTCACCTAGACAGATCCTTAAAAGAAAGTGCTAATGAGAATCACATAGCGATCTCAGTACTATCACAGGAGGCCAGGCAGGGTTTTACAATGCTAGAATTGCTGCAGAGCCGTATAGCCAGAGGTCAAGTTATCAATGATGCTGAGATACAAGAAGGTCACCGTACATTGGATTAATTGAGTTGCGAGACTGAAAGGGAGCAGCAAAGGTTACGTGCCTAGGTTCAAGAAGAGATCCGACACCAACAGGCTCGACAAGATCAACAGACCCAAGTCTCAGAAAACAAGGGACCGAATCCTGGAAAAGGCACTAATGGAACTAAATACTAAGTTGAACCAACAGGAACAGGAATGGACTAGAAGGATGAATGAGCAGTGAGAAATTGCTACTCAGGTTCAACAAGAACTGAGTGCGGGTATGAAGGCCGACCTAAATGCTCTGGTACTTTCATTAGCGGATAAGACACTTGCACCAACACAAGATGGACCTAGTGATGGTGACCCAGAACCATCCAACCGAGGACCCACAATTGTACCAATAGAAGGTACTATTCCTACAAAGGAATCAGCATCAACTCCAAGGAAGGATAAAGGAAAAGGAGTTGACCGTGGAGGAAATAACCTACCACCGCCACCACCACCAGGTAACCTTGGTGATGCCCCTGACCCAGATGTTGGTGGGTCAGATAGTATCAAGTGGATGGATAGAGTAGAATGGGCAGCAGTCCGGAATGTGCTCCCCATTTACAGTCTATTCCCACTAACGATGTACCAGAGGACTGGTTAACTATGGCTTTCTTAGAACCTGTCGGTGGACGCTCCAGACCAGCAAAGCCAATATCTAAACCACATTACTTGTTCGAAGGGAATGACAACCAAGATGTTCGTAACTGGTTGACAGCCTGTGAAGACTGCTTCGCTCATAATCCTACCTAGTCGAAAAATCATGCATACCAAATAGTTTTTGCCTTGGGGAAAACAAAGAGGAACAAAGTGGCACACTGCTCAGAGAAATACCGGAAGGTGGCGGGTGGATTAGGAGGATATAATCGAGACCTAGACTATTCCACTTGGGAATGCTTTCGACAAGAAATTACGAAGTGATAAATCGGCATTGAGTAGGAAGGACGAGCCCTAGAAGAAATGACTAAGGTAGTCTATAAGGGAAAAATGGACACCTATCTTCTACTTCTCGAAAATCTCCACATCAAGGCCAGTCTTATCCTAATTAGTTGGAGGGTGCGGGTGGAAAGCAAACTTGTAGAAGATATTCTTCGCTGGTTATCTCATCTAAAGTTTTCATCGGATGAGGAATAAATGGAAACCATACACGAAGTTGCCAGACAAGAGGAGGAGTTTCTGGAACAGCGGACACTATCTAAAGGTGAGCCCTCAAACAGTGGAGCATCCAAGCGAATACCCGATGATACAACAAAAGGGTTCAACACCAAACATGGATACATCGACCAGAAACAATAAAACAATCATACCCTATGGAAGTCAGCTAAAGGGAAACCATCAGAAAAAAAGAAGGATTCTTTAATAAGGATCAGCATACAGACTGGAAGAATGCTCAGGATGGAATCCCCCAAGATGTTGTGGATAAGCGCAAGGCAGAAAAGGCTTGCACTCGGTGCGGCCTCAACAACCACACTTGGGGAAAATGTCGTAAAGACATAGTGGTAGCAAGAGCTTTCGCTAAGCAACCAATGAAGGACCGACCTAAATACTCCGGCAAACCACCGACCTCTGCTCTCGCTCTAAGAACATCACGGCCAGTGGTGAACCAGATACAGTGCGAACCATCACCTCGGTTATGAGAATTATCAAACACAGAAATGTCCTAATGGCACCAACGGCGAATGGCGATTGGGTATTCAGGGCACTAGCAATGTGACCAGAATCGAAACTGGGAACCCTCAAGTCAAGGGTGCTGAGGATCACGACAATGAGGTTACTGACGAAAAGAAATTCATATATTTATGGGCTATACCATCTTCGACTGGTGGTTCATAAAGAATTTCTCCGTACCATGTGATCCAAATACTGATTTGCTTAAAGGTAACACGAAGGATTTTTCTTGGGGTGAAAAGCAGCGGCAAGAGTTGAAGGAGCTCAACCGTAGGTTTATCACAGCTCCGATATTGTGTCCTTTCCATCCGGACAGGGAAATGGTAGTGGACACGGATGCTAGCGATTATGCACTTGGATGTGTCCTTTCTCAATATTTGTATAAAAAACTACGTCCTGTCGCTTTCCATTCACGAAAGTTGACACCTGCTGAACGCAATCATGACATTCATGACAAGGAATTGTTGGCAATATTAGTTGTGTTGGAAGAATGGCGATACTATCTAGCTGGGACTGATGAACCTTTCACCATATACACCGATCATCAAAACCTACAATATTTTCTCACAACAAAGGCCTGGTCAGCAAGACAAATCCGCTGGGCTCTGAAGCACTCCGACTTTAACTTTAAAATCATTTACTGACCTGGAACCACAGGGGGTAAACCTGATGCGTTAAGCAGACGGCCAGAGTACCGTCCTGAGAAAGGAGCTGAGTATGCCAAGCGTGCTATACTTCAGTCTCATCACTTTGAAAACCTCCAGAATAACTGAAACTTTGTTGTATCAGTTATATGGGGTACAGAAAACTCCGAACATCTTCCGCAGCAGTTGCCTCAAGAAGAACGGAATAATAGGTTTAGGATTAAAAGAGTACAACAGGAAGCTAGAATCCCGACTTGTGGTTCCAAGATAGCCGCCAGTCAAGAGCTATACAGTACCGAAAACAACATAGTTCCCGTGAATGGGCAAGTGCTCATTGGGACAGGATTGGCTATCAGATTACCAAGCGGAACATATGCACGTATTGCACCACGTAGTGGATTGGCAGTCAAGCATGGTATTTCACTTGGAGCCGGAGTAGTGGATGCGCACTATAGAGGAGAGGTTAACATCCTCCTAGTCAACACTACTGACAATCCTTTTCAGGTACACACAGGATACCAGATAGCCCAGATGATTGTGGAAAAGATGGTTGAGAGACAACTTCATGAGGTTATGGAGTTAGATGAAACAAAACGAGCAAGCCAAGGGTTTGGCAGTTCAGATATGCGGTTGGAAGAAACCCAACGACAATTATGTTTCCAATATTCTGACGGAAAGCACGAATATTTGGACTCAATGGCCATTGCCTGACACCCGATATGCACTAAAGGATAAACACTAATGTCTAATGCAATAGTTGCAATGTGCGAAGTCAAGAAATTCGATATAAAATTGTTGGAACAGGTAAGAGAAATGGCAAAAGACAATCCAGATTGGCTACACTGAAAGAAGGAACTGGAAAGTTTACGGGATGATGGCCAAGAAATGCCGAAACAATGGTCCCTAACAGATGGAATGCTCTACTATAAAGAATGCCTAAATGTTCCTCTAAACGAACACCTGCAGACAGATATTGCACAAACCTGTCACGACTCTAAGATTGCTAGACATTTCGGTCAAGACAAGACTCTGGAAATTATCACCAGATACCTTTCCTGGGAAGGAATCGCGAACTGGATAAACGACTATGTACGATCCTGTACTGAGTGCTAAGTCACCAAGACATGCACGCTTTGTCCTGTTACAACCACTACAGGTCCCATTTGCTGCTTGGGCATCTACCTATGTAGACTTTGTCACACAACTTCTCAAATCAGCATGATACAGCCAGATCATGGTTGTAGTCGACCGGTTCACCAAAATGACAGACTTTATTGGCTTAGAAGAAAAGGCGACTGCAAAGGACGTTGCAGAAGCTTTCAACAAAGAAGTTTGCAAACTTCATGGGTTACCAACAAAAATCATTTCCTACATGGACGCAAAGTTTGCAGGAGAATTTTGGGAATCATTGGGCAAGACATTAAGCATCAAAAGAAAGATGTCTATGTCTTACCATCCTCAAACTGATAGACAAACAGAAAGAGTCAACCAAGTGCAGGGAGGCTACCTTTGATAATTTGTCAACTACGATCAGGATGACTAGTACCATCTACTGCCGCTAGCTGAGTATGCATATAACAACTCGATAACAAGCACACATGGAATAACCCCTTTCTTGGCAAATTATGGTTACAATCCTCATACAGAATAGATTTAGGAGCGAGAAGCACAGAAATTGGGAGCAACTATGTATGCTCACTTGATGAAAGCGATACATGAAAAGGCAAAGGAATCGCCTGACAAGACTCGTGAAAGGATGAAGTAGGACTATTATAGCAAAGCTGGGAGTCAAACTGTCTTCAAAATTGGCGACTTGGTTATGCTTAATGTAATGAACATCCGCACCTAGCAACCGTCTAAGTTAGCGCCAAAATTATATAGCCTGTTCAAAATCCTAGAGCAAAGAGGAAACCTTGCCTACTATTTGGAAATATCAGAGCAATGGAAAATCCCTCCAGTATTCCACATATGGCTACTCGAGCCATACCGAAAATCAGTTCCATCTCGCCGAAAACAACCACTCCTGGCACCGGAAGAAGTTGTAGGTGACCTTGAATGGGAAGTGGAAAAAAATATCAATAGTGAAATAATCTCTAATTAGTGAAGATACAGAGGACGTTCATGAACTATCCAAGCACTTCGATACTTGTTTAAGGGGAAAGGATGTTCCAAAGATGAGAACACCTGGGAACCACCAGAGCACTTAGAGCATACTCAAGAATTGGTAGAAGATTTTCACAGGGAAAATCCGGCAATGCCAAAGTTGGGCTAGGTGGTATCTACCGAAAGATTTTTCCTGCTGTGGCCAAGTTATTGCAGAAGGTTTTTTATCCCTACCGGAAGGAGTACTACAAGGAAGAATTGCTTCGAGACGAAGCTTGGAAGGGGGTGCCGATGTTTCACATGTGGGATATGGTACTAGACTTTCGAGTCTAAAGATGTAATGGTATATAGCGCTGGGAGGTGCCTGTATTGACTACAACCCATACTGGCAAGAAGTAGGATCGTATCCTGAACTACTCAGCCATGCAGAATGATGACAGTGTAATTTATCCAAGTGGATCTATCATGTATTCAGCATTCTTGATAATCCAAATGCATCTGCACATGAATGCAAATATGCAGGAAAGACGGCCTTGCAGACAGATCACCTTTTATTCCGAATGATGTTCCCTAATGTGCGGCATCAATTTGAACTTTGTTCATTTGGCAAAGAGATCGAAGGCTATCTACTAGTGAAGTGCTTGACACCCTCTTAGAAATAGATAGTTCGCGGGATCATTTGCTGTATTGGGGTCATACATCTTCAGGGTCAAACAGTATTGGCACTGTTTAGACCATGGCAGAAGTTCCCAAGGATACTTCTTTTATATGGCCAACATAAGTACTGGGAAAAGTGTATAAATAGTTTGCAGTCCCCTGTAGTTAAGCGATCATCAAGAAACGGAGAAGAGACCTTTGCAATATATCAAGTTAACAAGTTATAAAGCCTTCGAGAACCCTTTTATCTTAACCATACCTTTTACCGAGCTTTCCTCACTGTTCTCTGATTTTCTAAATACGAGCACAGCCTAGTCAATTTAACATTACCGAATTGACTACCTCATAACAGTTGCATTCGATTCCAGAGGGTATCCTACTTGTTTATATTGTCTGTAATAAGTGCAGAGGAATCATACTTGGTTTGAGGACAGAGTTGAGTTGTTCGAAGAAGGAGGTGGTGTTTTCTCTAGCAAATTTATCTTGGAATTCTTTAAGATGGTGTTAGTTGTTTTGTGGGTGGCCAACAAAATAAGCCATTGGGGGTCAATCCTTTCAAGAAAGTATGCTGCAGAACTTTGGTATTGATCGCTAAATTCATCTTATCTCTTAGAGTTATTATTTCCATCCTCGTCCTCTTCTTCCTCCAATAGAGTTTCCTTTTCCTTTACTATATCCCTGCAATTATACCAAGTAAGGCCATATTCAGAGATATCTTGCTAGGTCCTGTAGTGATCAGGGCCAGTGAGCTTTGGGATGGAGCTCAATTAGTAACTGGGTGCCCAACCACGTTTGGAGTTGTTAGCATAAGATCCAAGGTTTGGTGCAGGAGTTTCTGGAGGAGGAACACTGGTTTCTGCCGTGGTCATTTTGGTTTGGTAAAGGCGAAGTGACATTGGTAGCTAAGTGCCGGTTCTTTTCTTGGCACTTGTGCGTGGTTGCAGTAAGGTAATTGCACTTTCCGTAAGAACTAGGCTTTATGGCAGGAGAAAAACTTGAACTTTAGTAAGGAGCACCAAGACTTTTGGTATCGATCTGGCAAGAATGGTTTGCCAAGAACGTTTCTTTTCGACCGATGTTTCATTTTGTGTTTCGTTTCTAGGAAAATGTTTTGTTGTTGCACGAAATGTTTGACCTTGAAAGTTGTTTGTTTCCTTTCTGAAGGAATTTGTTTTAGCAGTAAAAGAGGATAGCCTGTAAATGTAAGTCGTATAGCTTAGGATGGACCGGGCTCATAACGTTTTTAAATTATGTGTATTGGCACAATCTTATAGCCTGAGTATGAAAATACAACACAGTATTAAGAGTATACTGTGTGCACGCTTGTGTAAGGAGTATTGTAGTAGGAAAGTAGATTGGTAGTAGTTCTTGTCCTTAATTAACCAAAATAAAGTAGGCGGCAACCAGCTATTGATACTAGTGCGTATCCTCCTTGTACTAAGTAACACAATAGGGAAAACATTGTAAGAAACATAAGTGCGAATATGTTTGCCCCTGAAAAACTACCAAGGAAATCCCAAAAAAATATGTGTAATCTAAAATGGTCTGCGCAAAATAAACCGCAAGATAACACCTGATACATGACTAGTAAAAGCTCACAATACAAGGAAATGTAACCTTGAAATCCCACACATAACATAAGAAATATACGCATTAATCCACAAATTTTATCATGAAATATAACTGATAATATGATATACCCTAGCTGTAGTAATGTCCATAGTTTTCCTGAGCAAACTAGAAATAACCAAGCAGAGACATAAACAATATAGCTGTAGGAAATATACATATGAAACGAATTGAAGAATTTCAACAGTTCCGCAAGGAGAAACTGTCAGATTTGGCTCATCTATGTGCCTATTCTCCTATCCACGAAAGGTTTAGAGAGCTCACTATACCGTTCGCTTTATACAAGTCCGCAAGTGCTGCAACTATTGACATCTTGGTGCTCCATGAAAAGCTACTCGCTGCACCTGCCCCCACTGTACCAATGCACACCCAAATCCTCTCATCGTTGCCTGAACTCCAGCTGCCCTTACAGTGCTCACCTCCAAGCTCTTGCTGCCTGCTGCCCTGCCAGCCCCTCAGGCTGTTCTAACTGTTGTTATCCAGGCACTACAACTGACTACACTTGCCCCTCCAGACCAATCCCTACAACATCCCAGCCGCCGGCCCTCCACCCTCTCCCTCACACCAAGTACGAAAGGGAGGACATAGTCGCCTCTACTGCGGACCCTAACCCCACCTCTACCCCCCCCTGCCGGACTAATATCAACTACACAACTCCACTTGCTCCTCCTCCAGCTGGACCATTCCAAGCCCGAAGCCCCTGTGTACTCAAACCATGTGCACCATGAGCTGTTTCCTCCCTCTCCCCTCCACCCACCTCAGCTGATTAATGAGTGTGCAACCCTTTTGCACAGTAACTGATAGCGATCAATTCCCCCATCTCACCCCTCTTAATCAACCTTACCTTATACAATAGAACTGCCTTGGAAGCTGTAGTATTTTTCTTTCAGTTTTTAATATTTTTGAGACTTTACCCTCTACTCCGCAGCTGGTTCTCCTCCAGGACCCACCAGTCTATAGAATTCAACCACCTAACTTTGCACGCTTCAAGGCCCTCTACCCACCCCCTACCGCTGGCACCCGCCCCAAGGTTGCTATATACTTTTTCACTAATCTCATACAGAGCTACTCCCTACTTCTCAGCATTCACAGCCGCTGTGAACTGATAGCAGTTGATATTTTTTCCCCATCTGGTTTATTTCATCCCAACCATGAAGGGTTTAGGGTTTATAACCCATACTCACCTCCTGGCACTTCCTCCTGGACCCGCTCAGTTGCCCCTCAGGACGCTGCCAACTCACACTCCTTTCCTCTACAAGTGCTAGGTGACTTTAACTACTACCATCCCCCTTTGACCAACTATTCCAAATCTCTAAACTGGAGTTTTCAATATCAAGACCATATTTCGTACTTTACTCCAACCTCGGCTTTCACCTTCTCCACACTCCTGGTGTTTACAAACATTTCCCTTTTGACATTAACACACAGCCTAATATCCTCGACGTGGCCTTCGGCAAAGGCCTTTTCCTTCCCCAGTTTAATAGATTGCACCCCATTCTCCAGTGCACCGGCTGTGATTACCCCCTGTTAACCTTAGCTTGACAACCCCACCTCTCAAAGCTGCTCCTCCCTCTCCTAACTGGTCTAAGACTAACTGAGACATCCTCACCCCCCTGCCTCATGCATTACCAGATCATCTCCCCCCCTTCATATCCAAATGACACCCCGGTATGTGAGTGGTAGACTAGGCAGATATGCTACCTTACCTCCTTGATCAAAACCTACACACTATTGAATCGCTACTCCATCCACGCCAAACACTGGTAGACCCAGCATCTATCCCAACTCAGACAAGACTTCCTTGGCACCCCTAGGACCCACTGCCCAACTTACTCACCTGAAACACTGACTCTCTGCCGCCAACACACTAATACCAATTTTAAGGCCAAATCCACTTACTGGAAAGAGTTCTTAGTCCATGTCAACACCAAGTCAGTCGGAACAGCTAGACGCCTTGCTTGCAGCCGTCAACCTCAAAGTTTTCCCTTCTTTCCTCATGCCAACATACCAGAGTAAATTAACTTCTCCCTCATCCACCACTTCTTTCATCCCAAACTACCTCTCCCTACCCCCTGATTCCTATATTATGACAACCACGCCACCCCTCGCCTTAATGTAGAAATCTCCTGCGCACTTAGCAAATCCTCCAATACCTTATCTGTAGGACCTGAACTGGTCCCTTATGGAATCTGGAAAAAGGTACCCACAACCAACCCCTCCATGCTCCAGAAACTCCTAGGACCCATACTCCTTCTTGGGTACCATCCTATTCCCCTCAAAAGAGCCTATTGTATTGTTATCTCCCAAGCTGGCAAAGCAGACTACTCAGCCCCCACCTACTTACACATCATTGTCCTCCTTGAGACAGTCTCCAAACTTCTGGAAAGGTTAATAGCTTACCGCCTCACCCTGATGGCCAGGTCAGTTTGCCCAATTAACGCTAACCGGTGTTGCTCACTCCCCGCACTCAGCCCATTAGACGCCTGTGCTGTCCTCTCCTGGAGGTTCGCTCCCAACAACTTCCCACCAAGAATATTTCCTGTTTCTGCTGGGTTATAAAAGTTAGTTTCGACAACATAACCGCCGCCTCCTTGAATGAAGTTCTTTCCTCTAGATGCATCCCTAGATACAGGACATCATAGGTCGACTCCTTTCTAACTGACCATTATTGACGCCTGCGATTTCAACGGGCTCCAGTAATATTCTCTCTTGTTTCTGTTGGGACCCCTCAAACTTGACCTATTTCCCCACTTGTGTTTATGATTTATGTCTCACAATTGCATTTGTCCATACCCATTAGGGTTATATATTCCTATGATGATGATTTTTCTGTTATTGTTTCTTCTTTCTCTTATAGAAAGAACATTTAGTTGCTTCAAGAGGTTTTTTCTTTACTTACTCACAGGGCAGCCAAACTGGAAGTATCATTCTCAGTCCCTAAGACAGAAGTCATCCACTGGTGCATACCCCTGGATCGCTCCCCTATTTCTACTTCTCCCATTGGGCTCTCTGGGTCTCTGTTTCCACCCTCTACATCAGTATGCTGGCTAGTCCACTGGTTCACAGCTACCATGTAAACTACAACCCACTTCATTAAAAGGATTGCATTCGCTCCGACAGCTTTCTCCATCATCAAAAGACTCTCACCACCCGGACAGGGCCTCTCACTCCATATGGCATAAAGGCTGGAGTCGGGACTGGTCCTCCCTATCCTAACGTATGGGGCACACCTGTTCCCCCCCACCCAAGTCACTCTTGACAAGATGACCACTCTTGTAAACTGAGTGCTTCGCTGGATCACCAACTACTGCTCCTCCACCTCTATAACTATACTGAACTGTTAAGCCTGCCTGGCTCGAATCGCCTCCCTGGTTTAATACAAGTAGTGGATGGCAGCCCTGGATCTCCCTTGCTCCTCACCCCTCATCAATAATGCTGCCGCCTGGTTACTTCCCTAAATTCCAATTTCAGACAACTCTGCAGCCAGACTTGAGTGCGTTCGTATACTCATGGTGCTCATTCAACACTAAATACCCCTCCCTTGGAACAGATACCATCCCTTACAACTCCCTCGGAATCACCTGTCAATGCCCTACTAAGGCCTCCATACGCCTCGGCCATCTCCATGGTATTGGCTGTCTCGGTCCTGGCTCCGCACTCTTTTCCTCAGTCGACCATCTACTGGCTCTTCAGGTCTGCATCTTGCACCCTGCTACTGGATTCCCACTATCCATGCTTGCATGTGGGCTCGCCTCACCTTAAATCAGCTTGTCTACCCCCCAGTTTTATTATTTTAGTTTCGATCACATTGTTTGGAGTTTCGTTACTTTGTTTAAAATTTTGTTATATTCTTACCATGCTTGATTAGCCTGCAATGTGGGGACACTGATAGTATCATTACAACTGGGAGATAGGATTTTGATATTTCTTAGGTTAGTTTGTTTGAGATTAACATTTCGTTTTTACCATAGCTAGCGCTGCGTACAGGTTCCTGTACTTTAAGAGAGAATATATGAATTAAATAGGAAAAAAAATACAATATACAATGAGACAAGGAAAGCGCAGATTTAAAAATTGGAATTTGATATAACAAAAGGACTTGCCTAATGGTTAACTATGTGGAATAAACAAGGGTCGAGTATACAAATTAGATTATGTATTCAGTGACCTACACATGCTAAACATCCCTGTAGTAAATTTTTACGTAGTGGTGATTCTGGGATAATAATTTGATCCGATTTAAACTGCAGATTTTCTTTTCCCTTTTCTCACGCTTTCACTATCACCTATTTACATTGTTGAAGCACTTAACTTGCCTCTTCCTCTTTCTCTTTCATATACCATTTATCAAAAAAACAAATTCCCCTTTCTCCCCTACTTTGCATAGGCAAAACATACCACTTAGTTAATTTAGGTTAGGGGATATCCCGGAGCGGATCCCCGCACCAAGGAGTTTGCAAGGTATGACAGACAGTGGCTAACTTTGACAAGATGAGAATAACATCCTACGTAAAGAATGCATAGTTTGTTTCGTAAGTGTGCAATCGACTTACATAATTTTGGCAACATATAGACTGCTGTACCGAATATATGCAATCAGTTTACTGCAGCGCCAGCAAGCCATAAAGCGGGTACTGCGCAAAGCCACTAGAGCCCCAACAAAATCAGATACCACTGTGCCTGTTTGGGATATACTTGGTATATTAGTCTTCGTTTAATACTAGAAGAGAGCTGATATTTGGTATCAGATTTAGAGGTTATGTTCTGGTGTTTGTCCATTTATTGCCTAGAGGCAAAATAGCATGTTCACTATGATACTAAACCGAGTCAGCTGTGGTCCTTGACTTGCCGGCAAGTTTTGGTGAGTCATTAAACTGTCTGTTAATACATCTATCAAAGGTCATGATGGAATTAATAGTATGGGTAACAATAGAGGTACATATATGTATACCAAAGGTTATGGCAGACTTATGTGTACAGGAATCTGTACAACAACAGAGTCTGGGTTCCTTGGATCCCAGAACAATAGTAGGATCTGAAATGGTGTGGGAAGCCATAGTTGGTCCTTCAGGACCTGTTTTCCCTGAGATTTCATGTAGGATCAAAAATTGTATTCTTGTACTGGAAAATCTAACATAAATCTGTTTCATTGAAAATCTACAAGGACAGCACTTCAGAGAGTGTAGGCAGGAAAAGGTATACAGCGAGTTAATATCACAGTGGCTGGTATAAGACAAAGGTCCAGCCGTTCTTGCTTGGTATATGAAATCTTCACATAGGAGAAAATAGATCTATGACCAAGCACAAACCTAATTTTATCTGGTATGGTAGGCGAAAAGGAGAAAGCATGCTCAACAGTGTACTGAGGCACAACATGTAGGTGCTGCTTCTCAGATAGTTCCTGTAATATCTCTGGCATTAGCACTTATATGGCCTGTCAATCAGCACGCAATAAATAATGCAGACCTAGCTCTAATAATAGAACTATATGGGCCCTCCACCAATGTTGGCCGGAGAACAGAGATCGCAGGACTATTAGTGATTTGGGTCGCATGCAGGTTAATTGAAAGGGTTATAATACACTACCCTGGGAAAGTAAAAAGATACATGGAAGTAATAGTGGCATTGCAGGGAACATTCAGTCCTGCAGGAATTGAGGGGATGTGAAGCTCGCGAGGTTGCAGGAATTGCCTAAACTATTAAAGACTTTGATGACTAGTAAAGATGGTCAAGAAAGGGTGTTCGGGCAGAATATCTGTTGTTGGAATTCACACTTTTCCTTTACATCTACCAAGTTTAATAAGGATAATCCTCCCATAGTGAATAGGGAAGGGTTTCAACTCTTTCAAATGGATGAGGTGGTATACCATCGGCAATCACTATTGGTCCCCACAGCTGGCCTAAATGCCTTATTCTCACAAATGTATTTGTACCATCTGGCTGTTGCAGATCAAGCAAGATCTGCTAGAGGTCACGATTTTGATCCAGGTATTATTGTAGCCCTTACAGAAATGTTGCTAGAGTTATCCTCTTTCATTCAGCTAAACCATTCTGTGGGAGAGAGGTTTGATCAACAGCTAGTACAGGAACCTAATCTACAAATAGTCCTAGCTCCACAGTTACGATTGATTGTAAAATGTAGTACCAATAATAGATGGGAGAATCTACTAACCGTGGATGAGGTTGCAAAGATTGTCCCAGAACAATATCGACTGGCAGGCTTCCGGGATTTGGTGTTGGCTACGAGATAAAGACGTGAGGTCACCAATTACACATACACTATCATCAATCCGCACCATCCCTTATACCTAGACTTTTTACTATGATATTCTGTTCCCTTTAGGTGAACCCAGTTTGCATTGAGGAAGGACTCTGAAAAGCCTTGGTGGAAATAGCTGGAGAGCTAGAATGTACCAGAGGGCATTCTAAATGTTCCGCTTGCATTCATGAAATGTGGAACCATATACTAGCTTCTGGGCTCCAAGGCTATTCAAGCAGTTGAAGTGGATGCATGGGCAGACCGCGATTAGAACAAGCTGGCTTGGCTACATGTAAACCAATCTCGCTCTACAGCTTAGTTGTACAATCGCCTTACTGATCCTCTTAGGCAATCAGATATCAACCTTGCCGAGGTGGGAAAAAGAGCTGTATTGCCGTCCAGTTATATGGGTGGTGAATGGGTTCGGCAGCAGTTATATCATGAGAGAATAGCTCTCGTAGGTTACTGTAGCAAGCCGTCTTAGTTTAATACATTTACAACAATCCCAAAATGGATAGAGATTGAGAAAGAATTGCTTTCTGGTCAAACAGCAGCTGATTGTCTTAATCATATTGCGCCAGTTTTCAATTTGAAGCTTGTGATATGCTGGACCAGATTAAAAACAATCAGGTATTTGGGTAATGGAAAGGATGGGACAGGCGGATTGAGCATCTGAAGCATGGCCTACCCTATCTGCATCTCCTATTCTTCTATAAGATAGTCACACAATTTTGAACTACTGCCTATATTGACCGAATTATATCAGCAGAACTGCTTACACTGGAGGGTGATCTGAGTCAACAGCTAAATTCTATGATTAGGAATACTACTGTGCATACACAATATGCTGAAGGAAATATGAGGGCTTATGCAGGAAATAAATTCAACCCAGTTCTTTTAAATACTTGCTAGAAGGGATATCGCCATCAATACCAGAATGAAACGTTCATCCTAGAAAATGGTATCCCTTATAATGGAGACATAATACTGGATAATCATTCACTATTACAGTCTGTGGATCGTGAGGTACTTGTAGTAGGATAATTGACAATTGTGCAGTAGTTCCTTATAGTCCATACTTGTAACAACGTTAGAATACTCATATCAATGTAGAGGTTTGTGGCTCTATCCAAGCTGTGAAGTATCTTCAACAATACATCTACAAAGGTGCGGAAAAAGCCAAAGCCATTAGTCTATCAGAAAATGATGAAATTAAACAAAATTTAAAAGAACACTATATCAGGCCTACATAGGTGGTATGAAATCTATTTGAGTATTAAAGAAACGCAGAACAGCCCTCTGTAACACATGTGGCCTTAGATATGCCTAATGAGCAACCCATATACCTTGGGGTCTATGAAAATCCTTTGGACTTATGTGAGCGGATTAAGACTTCCATGAATACTCTAATAGCATTCATTACTTACCATGCCCGAAATGAAGATGGCAGGAAATACCAATACCAGGAATTCCCAGAATACTTTGTTTATACACGCAAAGTAGGATGGAAGAAGTGTCTGAGAAGAATGTCAATAGGACACATGTACTCTGCTAGTCCTTTTATGAGTAAGTGGTACTACCCAAGGCCTCTTTTGTCTATCGAGAGTGGATCTTCTTGCTATGCGGATATGAGAATGGTCGATGGCAGGTAATATCCAACATTTCAAGCTACTGCTATAGCTTTAGGTTTATCGGAAGATGATGGTGAGTGGATTGCTATGTTTGCTGAAAGCTGACAGTTTATGACTGGTAGTGACTTACGACATCTTTTTGCTCTCGCTCTTCAGCGTACTACAATCAGTAATCTATTCGGTATTTGTGTATAATTTAATTTTGATATGTCTGATAATATACCTAATTGGCTAGAGAGGAATTTGATACCAGTACCCACAGGGGCAAAAGACTTTGGTGGTTCAATTCCCTGGGACTATGGCCTATAGCTTCTACAAAAATGTTTAGATCAATTTGGCAAATCTTTAGCAGAGTTTGAATTACGAGGTCCGGTTCTTAATTGGACCATTGATGCTAGAAATATTTATAATCCTGTTCTACAGGAAGAGTTAGCCTAGGATGCACAATTTGAAAGAGATACAGATGATGCAAGGAAGATGCAGCTATATCAGGAGCAACATGATTGCTACAATTTGATTGTAGCTGCAGCAGAGCAACAGGATCTTAATCTCTGTGAAAATCAAAAGTCTGTTTTCTTGCTGCAAGGTCATGCAAAGACAGGAAACATATTCTTGTATAACTGCTGGTATAGCTATATCCACTCTCAAGAAAATGTTGTACTCCGTATAGGATATTCTAGCATTGCTACACAGCTAATTCCAGGTGGGCGTACTGCCCACACTAGATTTAAAATACCTCTGTCCAATGCAGTGAATGCTTGTTGCAATATTACCAGTAATTTCCTCTTGACACTGTTGATCCTAGAAACCAGATTAATTATTTGGAATGAAGTTCCAATGCAGCATAAGGCCTACTTAGAGGCTGTAAATTATACTTTGAATGATATTAGTCATGTCTGTGATTTATCCCTCTTTGGAGGAATTTCAATAGTACTTGCGGGCGACTTAGCGTAAATCAAAATGGTTGTGTGACATGGTACCCAACAAAGCACTATACAAGCATGTATTGAGCATAGTTCTTTTTGGAATAGTTTGCAGGTCTTGAGGTTAAAAACAAGTATAATAATAGTGGCCTATAGGGAATATCATGTATTTCTTGATTTGCTCTAGGATCTGGTATCAAACCCATCCTAATATAATAGATTACAACTTCCAGAGTATATGCAGAAGATAACCATGGTAGAGGCTCTGTATTTCAACTTGTATCCAGAGGCCCTTTTAGTGGAGGCTGTAACCTCACACCATGGTTTACTTAGATGAGCTAGATTAACCTGGAAGAATGATGCGGTAAATGATATTAATGACAAGCTGGTGCAAATAATGCCAGGGATTGAACAGCGATACGAGGCTGTTAATACTGTTGAGGTCAGCCATGAGGCTGCAGCAGCTGATGGCCCAGCTGTGAAATATCTCCCCAGCATTAATTTGCCCTCTATCGCACAATCCTCCCTTCGTCACAAGATTAGTGTTCTTTTAATTCTCATGAGCAATCTCAGTCCAAAGCAGGTAATGTGTAAAGGTACAAGACTGATGTTATTAAGAGTATGTCGTAACTGTCCGCAGGGTGCTATTCTTGGTCTCAAGTGAGATTGTTAGAAAAGACTCCTCCCTGTGATTAAACTTACTACAACAGGTCAGGATGTGAGGTTCATTTTAGAACATCAGCAGTGTCCTGTCCACCTCGGTTTTGCAATGACTGTAAATAAGAGTCAGGAACAATCTTTAGAGAAAGTTAGTGTGGATCTCAGATCCAATGCCTTTACCCATGGGCAATTATATGTAGCGCTCTCTAGAGTAACCTCACAAGATCGGCTTACACTGCTAGCATCGAGTAATCTTTCTTCAGTAACAGAAAATGTTGTATATCCTGAGGTACTTCTCTGATATATCAATAAAGGTATTATTGTAATATAGAGTTGAGGCCTGGATGAGGGTTGTATGAAAACTACAACTATCATTCTACTCTGGAACTAGACCCCGTACCTATAGGTGTATATGGTACATTTATGATTTCCATTACTTGTATGAAGTGTTTTGTAATTAGACAAAGTATCAAATATAAAGATACCAAATAACAAAATTGTTATTGGCCAAACTTGTAGAACAGACTAGGAAGGAATAGTTTAAACATAAATTGGACCCAAATTTGCATACTAGAAAGGAGAAACTATAGATGATCGGTAGGCTGTAGATTAAGGATGTAGGATATACTACATAGCAATTAAAAAGAACCATATAACCTGGTTGAAAAAATTCAACAGGAATAGTATCGGTATAAACCTACACAAGAGATGAAGAAACATGATGGACAAACTAGAGATACTTCAAGCAGTAGTTGATTATGGAAGGAG
The DNA here is from genome assembly GCA_003316355.1 of Tuber calosporum. Taxonomy (NCBI): domain Eukaryota; kingdom Fungi; phylum Ascomycota; class Pezizomycetes; order Pezizales; family Tuberaceae; genus Tuber; species Tuber calosporum. The sequence goes on from QFET01002748.1 coordinate 72,044, forward strand.
GATTAACTATGTTCATCTGGATAAGTTTCTAAAGGACTTGCTTTAGGCAGAATTTGCTTAGAAGGAATATTATCATTAGGAAAATAGACCAGATTTCAAGCCAGTAGAGCGGACAAAGGGAGGAAGATTTGTGGAGGCTGGATAATGGAAGGTTAGATCAAAACTGGATAGTATCAGAGGGGATACCAGGAGGTAGGAGGGAGTAAAAGAGGATGTATAATGGGAGGATTGGTTGAGACAAAATGGCTTAATGAACAACAGGTAAAAAGAGGATTAGCTGAGAGAGGATAGATCAAGCTAGTCTCGATCAAGGGATGGTGGGTGTGAGAATATGAATTAAGGGAAAATTGATTGATAGTTAATGAGTCCTAAGAGAATAGGTTGAGGAGGGCCCAATCAAGGCAGGGTCAATCGACTAAGCACAGGGTCTAGCTGGTTAGGTAGTAGGTAAAAGCATTGACTATATGAGAACCAAGTTGGATGTAGTATCTAAAGATATATCAAGACAAAATGACCTGCTAAAGGAAAGGTTGGTAAAAAGGGAATGGTGAGAGCATGAACCTAGAGGAGAATTGGGGGGGGGGGAAGCGGCCATTACAGGAAGATGTACTAAAGGTAGATTGAGCAAGCATGGCTCGAGACAGGATGAACCCATGGCTGATTCAAAGAAGAAGGGTGGAGTGAGAGACGATAGGTGGATAGAGGATAGATCGGGAATAGTAGATTGATGGATGATGGATTAACATAGGATGGGCCAGGTGAGCAGAGTTGGAGGGATTATAGTTCTGTGGACGATGTGTGCTGGAACAAGGAATCTTCATAGCGTGCTTGAAGGAGCAATAGATTCTAGATAGAGGATGCAGTATCTAAAAATGGAAAAGCCCAATATGACCTCAGAAAGGAAATGTTAGCATATATAGAATAGTTTCAGTATGAACCTACACCAGAGTTGACAAAGAAGAAATAGCTCTTGGAGGAAGTTTTGTGAAAGGATTGATGAAGATACAATTGATTGAGGAAGGAATAAAGGGTGGATAATTGAGGCACACAGGATGTGTGGTAGGACTATGGGTTATCAAACAAGGGAGGGAGAGACAATATGTCCTAAGATGATAGGTGGGCTATAAGAGGAGGGATCATGTGGGTATATATCGAAAGAGGATGAATCGATGGAGGACTAATCGTGCGATGATTGCTGCCTGGAGAGTACCTTGAAGAAGGATGAATAAAGCTGGAATAGATTTTGAACGGGGATGCAGTATTTAAGAATGCAGGAATATAGGATACCCTGATAAAGGCAAGGTCAGCTGAAAACAAATAGTTCAGCATGATCCAAGACCAGAGGTGGGTGGGGAAAGCACTTAAAGGGAAGATTTGTTGAAGGATCATTTATGGAACGCGGGATAGGAACTGGAAAGATTTAGAGAGGATGCCTGGACGGAGGATGGAGGAAAGGAGCTTAGGTAGACAAAGGATTTTACATAGAGTTATAGGAGGAAGGATTATAGTTTAAAGAAGGAAGCTTCGTAGTTGAAACTAGACAGGATTAAACTATTAGTAGATGGGTCTGTAGAACAGAAACTGACAAAGGATAGATTAAGGAACAATAAAAGTGAAAGTTGTAAAAATTATCATACTGTATTCGGAGAGGACCAACAGATTGTGAATTGAAAATAGTATAACAACTCTCTAGAAAAAAGGAACAAAGACCACAGGCAAAATAAAGTAGAGCCCTACAGTGGGAAGATGCTTGCTATATAAGCAAACAGGGTGAAGGAAAGCAGCATACACTTCTGATGAAAAATATATATTATTTCAGGAAACTGAGTCAAGCAGGAGACTCTACCTTGACCAAAAAGCTTTGTATCTGAGGGGGAATAAATTAACAGTTTAAATGTGAAGAAAGAGAATGCAATCTTATCAAAAAGGTTCTAGTAACAATCTGGTAAGGACTATCATACCTCCAAGGTGGTAATTTAATTCTGTTACTTTAACAGTTATATTTATTTATTTTTCCTCAAATGATCATTTGGAAAACTTATTTTATCACTTTTGGTTTCTCTTTGATGTTGATCCCCTAGCAGACAACCCTATTGAGGATCTGGTTCTGATTGCCTTAACGTAGGTTTCTTTTTGCAGAACTTGTATTTATAAAGTTTTTGCATTTTCTCTTTTGCATTTTTATTTCTTCAAACCCCTCCTCAAACAACAACAATAACATAAAACTATGCCGCAGCTTTTTCTCTCCAATCAAGCAAGTGATATTCAGGCTCCTTTGGTTTCGCCTGATATAGAGTTGCGGCCAACCCAAGATTCATTTTCCACAATTAAATCTAATGAATCTGTCATAGTTGTCTCTTCTACTCTCCTCCCCACATCTACCTCCACTGTGGAAGGATCTGTACCTGCTATCAAAGTTGTCATATCTGAGAAAGAAAAATACCTGGGTAAGTAATAGTTATCCAATCCATGATGGGCAAATACTAATCAAACCTAATACCAGCTGGTGCTAATGTCATTGCAGCTAGGGAGCTAAACGAAGATATGTCTAGAAAAAGGTTATTAGCGAATAACCTTTGACAAGCAAAATAAAAGGAAATAGAACACAAAACGATTACAGCTTCCACCATTGAGTATTCAAAACCACCTCCTGTAGGAATTGAATTGGTATCAATGCAGCGTGTGTTGATAAAGGTAAAATCTATTGCTGTATTACTTCCTTTAGACTCCACGATGAATCTTATGGAATTGGCAATAATGGGTAGGACGACATGATCGTTGAGGAAGGGACTAGTGGTGCAGCAGGGACTCTGGTAAGTGCGATGACTGATGTGCTCTATGTCCACAATGACCGCGTTGCAGGCCGAGGCACCTTCCCTATATCACCTTTGATTCTGCCATATGGGGAAACGCTTCCATGAGAAAACTGGGTTGACACTACTATGTTTCTTCTTGCAAATACGCATTGATTTACACTTGCAGTTTACTATCAGTCCACTCCTACACTTACCACGCATTAGTCCAAGAAGAGTTCCGCAATGCAAGGATTACACGTTTGTTTCCGCATGCCCTGCGATTTGGTAGCCGCCTTGAAGCCTATAATAATTTTAGCTTATCAAACCCATATTGTGAGATACCATAGAGGGCAAAGCAGTGTATTTAAGCTTCGCTTGGGCACTTGTATGGGTGAGAAGAAAGCCTTGTAAGAGCCTTAGAATGGCATGCCAAAGCTGTGGTAATGCGATGCAGTAGGCGCCTGATACTGGGAACCCGGACTCAACTGGTAATGCAAACAACTTGACCTTTGCGAAATATTGTTACTTCTATTGATGTTGATAACTTGTGGTTAGAATGTGAACTGGAGGTGAAAATGTTTGCTGTTGCTGTAGGAAGAGGCACAGCTGCTTTGGCCATGGAGATATTTCTGATTGGTTTCAGTCTGCATAAGGGGCTTCTATTTTCCTGGCACAAATGTATTTAAAGAAAAATAAACCTTTGTTTTCTCTCTTGTCAATTTACCATGTTCAATGGTAATTCTTGGAGATAAAGTTTTCAGATCAGCATGTAAAAGGTATTAGTATTTGTCAAGTTCTTTACAGGTTTCAAAGTGAGCCTGGAAGTAATATAATTCCCCTAATAGCTACAAAGTATGGAGAAAAATAGATTTATCTTATGACAACCTTAGCTTAGGATAAGCAACATGTTTTGGTGAAAGGATATCCTCTTTGTAGCCAACACAAGGAAGGATAATGTACAACTCTTAGTAAATAAACGTTCTCTTTATGAGATATCAAATAAATGAAGAGATTCAAGTTATACCAAAACCTATTTTCCAATTGCAATTACAGAATTGTAATAGTCATATATTGTAGTGAAAGGATATATATAGATAGTATATTTATTGTTTCTATTTCATATATTAGTGACCTTGTATATATACTACTAGTAAAAGAGGAGGAAGGCGGAGAAATTCATAGTAAACAACTGTGGAGAGTACACAAAGTTGGAATAGTTGCAATATGATCCTAGACTGGATTTATGAAAGTAGAAAAATCCAACAGTTAATATACAAACTATGAAGAATCATGAAGGGAGGGTAAACTATATAGGAGTGAAAAGGTAACTGACTGATTTGCTGCATGAGAATTCGCAGGAGGAATAATATTAGGATAAACCAAAACCTGAGTTGGTAGAGTAGCCAGGACTGCAGGATGCAATTCAAGAGGCAGTAGATTAGAGGAGGATGATAAACTAAGTCTGGATAGATAAGCTTCATATAATGTTTTTCAAAAAGATCAGTAGAGGAAGGAGAGTTTCAGCATGAACCTAGGCAAGGGATGGAGGCCTAGAACGGACTGATAGCAGATAAATAGAGTAGGGGTGCATTAAGGAGGAGGATGAACTATGTCAAAATAAATAAGCAATCAATGACCTGCTTGAGCAAAATCAGCCAAGGTGGAATAGTTTCCACATCAACCTATGTCTCATGTCTCTGCAGAAGAAGACCAGAACGAGGCAGATATTAGGAGAGTTCTAGAGCAGCAGGAGAATATGCAAGCTGGGAATGGTTGAGAACAGGTTGACTTACTGGACAAGAAATTAGCAGAGGAGGAACAGTTTCAGTATTATGAAACAAACCAGTGTTAGTGGAGTCTAGAAGTGAAACAGATAATAGTGTACTAAGGAATTATTGTTGAGAAAGAGATGGAGATTGAGCTGTGGAAGCATAAATAAAATAGACACCCATGGCAAATAAGTTAGCCAGGGTTTGATTATTGAGGGAGGAAGCACCAGGTTGGAACATATCAGAATTGTTAAATTTTCTAGAAAAAAAAATTAGTAGTAAGGGAAATAGTTTAAGAACGAAACTAAGCCTTAGTTGACAGAGTTGGAAGGAGAGATGGGAGATAGTTGGATGAACGAAGAATTGAGGACGAGCTGAGGTAGGCTGATTCAAGGGAGAATGTGTTAGAAGGTGGACTATAGAGTTTGATAGATGTCAGATTCACTTGACCAAGTATGATAAGCCAGGTGGGAATAGATAATGATAGTAGTACCTATTTCAGAAACAACTAGGTAAAACAGGAATAGTTTGATTGTGAAAGCAAAGCAGAGTTGTCCCAGTGAAGTTGGGGGATTGAGGATGGTATGATGAAGAAGAGAATGAGGTCAGACTGAGAGAGAATTTTTGCAGAAAAATGTAGTGTAGAAAGGACCGACGAAGAATGATGGCAGTGGAGTTTGATTAAAAATAGAGGCTCTGACATGTTATAATAGAGAAGTACTAAAGTACCTACTAGACAAAAATCAGCAACAGAGTAATGGTCTGTTCAGAATTGCCAACTAGGGTTTATGGAGGGGAAAGGATCGATGAAGTACAGTTAAAATAGAAGAGGGATAAATGGATGACTGATGGAGAAGAAGAGTTTGAAATACATGTGAGTTGAAAATCGACAGATATAGATAATGGTGCAGGTGGAGTTTAACCAAGAAAAGAGCATCATGCCTTGCAGAAAGGACAAGAAGCATAGTCCCAGTTTTAGAGAAAATTAGCCAGGGAGGAATAGATTCAGTATGAAACTAAGTGAGCACAGGAGTACTAGTAGTGAAGGCAAAAGAACAATTTGATGAAAGAAGAATGTAGGAGAGTGGATAGAGGAAGAGGAAGCAAAGATTTTTCGAGTCTGGTAGGATGGAGGAAGGAGGATATACCATCTTAGAATGGGTTAGAAGCAGAGGACCTAGCTGAGAATAAAGTCAATAAAGGAGACTTGGTTTCAGGAAGAAACTAATGCTTGATTGAAGAAGATGAAAGGAGTAAGAGATGATGATTTGGCAAGATATGGATCAGGCAAGGATAGATCCATGCAGGGTGGAATAGAGGAGGGTGAAGTGAGAAAGCAGCGATGTCCAGTGAATGAAGTAAGGGATAATAGATCAAGGAAGGATATATCTTGGAGGAATGGGTCAAGGCAGGATGGTTCGTAAAAGGAAGTTCTGTTGTTGATATCAAAGAAGAAATATTACCTGTTAAGATTAGAGAATCAGAACAAATCAAGGAACAACTTAGAATGAATAAGAGTGTGTAATTAAAGATGTTATAGTAAATTGATAATTGGAGAATAGATTCAGGGTGGAGGAGAGAATGTAAAGTCGGTGGGTGAAAGGAGCATAAAGCACTGGTAAAGTAAGGTGCAATCACCTGACAGTATTTTAAAGTCTACTTGGATCCAGTTTGGTAGGAAGCGCTACTAGAGCCATTTTGTAAACCTGCTCTCAGGTAAGCTATAATATCCAGCTGGTATATCAGCTACTACCAATTTGATTCCTTTATCAGGCCACCTCAAGGTATCAATATTAAGCCTCCTCTCAAGGGATAATTCTAGATAGCATCTATGCCTACATCTTAACTGTGCCAGAATATAATAAAATAAGATAAAAAGACCCTATTTAGACTGCCTGCCTAACAGTATAAAGGATATAGAAAATAAAAGAAAATAAGCTTTATTTAAATTAATAGTACATAGTAGTGAGGAATAAGAACAATTGACATAGATAGTGTATAACTAATCAGAAGACCTGGCTTAGTGCCCTAAAAAATAAAGATATACAATTCTTAGCAAGGCTTGGTGAGGCTTGGCATAGTTTGACAACAACTATATAACAGCCTCCTCACTGCCCTTTTTCTGCATTTTGTATCAGCAATATTCTTCTCAACAACCTCGTCTGGCCTCTTCTCCTCAGATAATACAATTACTAACTTATTGCATGTACTCAGCTATTGTATTAAAAAATAAACCAACCAAATAAAAAATAAATATATTAAAGAATAAATAAAAATTAAAAAATTAAAAATTAAAGAATTAAAAAATATTAAATTATCAAATGAGCCAGTATCAATAGAAAACCCACTCCCAGGCCAAAACATCAAATAATTTCTTTACCCTTGACCACCTAGCTAGTCATCAAGAGCATATATTTAGCAGCTCAGAAAATATAATTTATTAACTAATGACCTCTCTAGAACATTTTATATCAAAAAACCAATATTTTGAGAATGATACTTTTTACCATATATAAAACTATTTCTTTTTGGCTACATGTAAATTAAACAACAATAGTGAAAAGGTAGAAAGGTGTTGAGCTATTTAGCTTTAGAGAAAACTGCTGCAAAATTCTACTATAAAATAGGTGTCTTATGTAATATTATTCATAACAGACATTGTAACTTATGAAACATATGTGTTTCTCTATCCGCTAAACTAGGTATAACCCTACATAAATAATTATCCTTTGCTAATTTCAACTTCATATATTAAGGCTAGTATATTTGAATTAAATTTTAATTGTTTTAGATTAATATTAAAGTTTTTTTTGATAGCATAGTTACTTTTCAGGGTATGATTAACATAAAAGAGGACAGGTCCCAAAACAATTTTCTCAGGTTGCTTATATTGGCAGCCATTTTCCTGCTCTTAACCATACAACTCATCATTCAGTTTTTAATTGGCACAGGTTCAAATAATTAATAATAAATAATAAATAATATATAATACACAATATATAATAAATAATAAATAATAAATAATAAATAATAAATAATAAATAATAAATAATAAATAATAAATAATAAACAAATGAAATATTAAACATTAAATAATAAATAATAAACATTACATTATTCTATATTAAATAAAAAATAAAAAAAATTATAAATAATAAATAATAAATAAATATAAAAATATAATAAAAAGATCCTACTACAAGTAGTATTACTACTAGTAGTACTACTACTAATGATAATAATCTTCAAGACTTAAATTATAGAGTGTAAAATTTAAATCAATGAATAAAGAGATAAATAAATACATAATTATTTAATTATACTTCTAAAGAAATAAAATAGGAAATATTCAGTAAAAGTAAATCCCCCAAGAAATTCATAAATAGATAAACACAATAATGAAGTAAGAATTAATATTTAGAAATACTAAGCATTCAATAAATAAGTAACTAAATAAATAAATCCAGTGATAGAGATATTAAAAGAGAATTAATTGAAGGGTACATAGATAAATCAAGAAAAGAAATTGCTAGATAAATAAAGAAGACTAATTAATTAAATATAATATAGATCAATAGAAAAATAAATATACCTTAAAGTGAAAGAAGTAGATAACTGAATATCTAAATGAAGATATAATTATTAAAATACTAGGTAGATAAACTAAAAAAGTGAGAGAAGAGATTAAAATAAGGAAAAATAAGGATTACGATTTAGGAGTGAGAGATAGGTAGATATTCTAAGTGATGGTTAAATGGATATATCAATACATGAATATATATAACCAAGGACATATAATTGGATGGTTAAAGGAATAGATAGATAAACAGATAGTACAATAGATTAAAAGACAGTGACATAGCAGGATGGATCCAGACAAAGATAAATAGATTTACAGATGGATAGATATATACATAGACATGTTGGTTCATAGATTGATAGATTGATATATAGAAATTCAAGAGATGAATTGATAGAAAGATTGATTAAAGGATAGATAGAAGTAAAGAATGATCGACAGATATATAGATAGAGTATTAGATTGATAGATAAATAGATCGAGGAATACATAGATACATTGATATATAGATGCATAGAAACTATCATATATACATGGATTAAGAGCCAAAAGGATGATGGACTGACAAACCAATATACAGCTAGCTAAATAGATAGTATTATATCTAGAGTGAGAGATACATGAATAGATACATACATTGATGATTAAATTAATATATAGATATAGAAACACCAGCAACCAGTGAGAATAGATGAAATGGGGGATGTTAGAGTCTATACTTAGCATTTTATAAAATTAGTAACAATTCCAGTATATCTATACTATATCTACAGGTTCAAGTTAAGGTAGAACTGATGATATCTGGCAGATTGTTGATGGAGATATGATTTAAATAAAGGAGAATTGATGATTAAATAAATTGAAACGAAATTTGAAAATATATAACTGTGTTATATTTTTATAACAATTAATTTTCAAACATAAATTGTAGAAGTAGTAATAAGCATACAAACAAGATTTAAGGAGGCAAGTAGTAGATATGACTATGCATTTGATCTATAGATAGTAACATAAGTAATACATATTTTTATAAGGATTACTTTGAACATGGAAGGCAGCATAAGCAATAAGAGTACTGTTGAGGTATAGGAGGGTGGCTCAAGTATTTTTATTTCAAAATTGCATATAGAAATAGTAGGAGTAGGACAACCCCATATGGCCTGGTCAGCATATGGATTTGTATTGTTCAGGTTAATAATTTTATACACAGATAGTAGGATAAGTATTATGTATAGAGGGAGGACAGGGGTGGTGGTATTCCTATAAGTATTAATTTTTTTGAACGCTAGTAGAACTTAGAACAACCAAACACTTGACGGAGGAGTGGGGCTGGTATTCATATAACTATTCAATTAATAAACACATGCTAGAATGACAAGGAGAGATACGGCAAAGTTATAAGGGGGCTGGCCACTTTATAACTATTAGTTTTGTATATAAAGGGTGGAATATAGACTTTAGATATCAGAACAGGTAATTTAAAGGGGAGGCATTCTATTTAAGATTATTAACTTTTTTACAAGAATCGTAGTAGAGCCCAAAGGTATCTATCAACAGATATAGCAGGTGGGGAGATTGATTACTATGAAATTTGGTAATATAGGATTGGATCAGGAAAATATTGACTATGAAGTAATAAAGAGGGCTGGCATTTTCAGACTATTATTTCACTAGATATATGGCAGAAGAACCAATGGACAGATACACAGAAATCACGGTTGGGTAACTCATCCACATCTTAGCTAAAATCATGTCTGAAGTCCGCCGAATACCCATTTATGTCCCTATAACATCTCCTTTAATATTCGCTTGTTTACAATTGCTGCTCCATCTATAATTCACTAAGTTATACATATACTCGTGCCAAAGTTGTGCCTTCTGAGCCAAAACGCCAGGATGCTCGCAGGCTCACAACCTAGGGTACTCAAAAAGAGTGCGTGACAGCTCAACGGTCCTCTGTGGCTCTACGGTCCTTTGTAGCTTAACAGTTCTTTGTCGCTCAACTACCCTTTGTGGCTCAATAAAACTTAGTGGGTTAATATAATTTTATGGCTTTATATCAATACTAGGCTTGATACAACTTGAAAGGAGAATATAATATTTTAATTTTACAATAATCTCTGCAACCTTGGTTGTTACTTAATCCTCAGGACTATCATTTTAGATATTTTGTTTTTATAAGTTTACAAAGTCTTCATCGCATTCACTTGTGCCTTTAACTCATCCAGAAAATATTTCTGCTCTACCCTATCGACCTTCGTTTTGGCACTTTGTACATTGCCTAGCCTTTGCTCCGCTTTTTCTATCCCTGCATATACTCTCCATTTAACCATCTGACATGCTGCAGATGCAAATATAATATCACCTTTTCTGTATCAGCCATCTGCTTTGAGCTCTCAATCTTGCAACATGGGTTAGTATACAGGCTAGGTAGAACAAATACCTGTACTGGTGGAATAATTGGTCATGATGTTAATGGTATTGTGTATGTAGAACAAAAGACTTGCACTATGTAAAAACACTGAATAAGCTACAAAATGACATAGTTTACATTGTTGTATTGAGACTCAAAATTGTGTCACTTCACCAAGGTTTGCCAAGTAATGATTTACCATTGAGCTATCAAGAACTGTTGAGTCACACAGAAACGTTGAGCCAGACAGGATCTTTGAGCTGTCAGGCACTCTTTGGAGTGCACACGGTTGTGAGCATGGGAGCATTCTGGGGTTGTAGCTCAGAAGCTATAACCTTGGCATGAGCAAGTGAGGTCTGGCAGGGTCTCTATCAACTACATTATTTGCGTCAATCCTTATTTAACTTGTCTAATTTGGCTATCTTGTTTTCCTAGTTTTCCAGATTACCCAGTCTAACTGGGTAACCCTACCCAATATTCACCCTGGGGTACCTTACCTAGGTGGGTTACCCTATCTAACTGAGTGTCGAACTACGTTTCCTCAGTCTATGTACCTAGGATTGTTCAGTCACTTTTCATGGATAATAAATTCTTTCTCCTCAGGCCCTTGCAGGACTATTGACTGGGCTGAGGTTTGTCATGCTATACCAATTAATTAAGGTCTTGTTACAGTTGAATAGCTGCAGGATATTTAGCACTACGGTGCTGCCTACTGTTTAAGCCCTTTGTACAATTAATGTTATGCAAATTCTTCAAGTTCGTGGTAACTACTATTAGTTCTTCAACCAAGTACAATACAGAATTCCTTTCTTTGAATGAGGATAGAGTTGTAGTCATACCTTTTGGATAAACATAATAGCACACTTTTGCTGGTTGAAACTTCATACTATAATAGTTACCCAGATGTAACATTTGGTCTTCACAGAGTGGCCCCATTAATACTGCTAGGCCGAAATCCCTGTTCTCTCTTTCCAACTTAGTTAGAGATAGGTCTTGAAGTTTATCGCATGGAACTGGTTGTAAAGAGCTCTTATAGATGTCCAAATGACAGGGAACTGCCACTGTAGAGTCCTACTTTGCTTTAGTCTTAGCTAAATACCTAATATTTTCAATACTTTACTAAATCGATTCATTAATTGATGGTATAACCTGGCAAAGCTCATAAAGCATTGAACATCAGTGACCTCTTTAGGAGTCATATAAGCCTCAATATCCCCTACCTTTCATTCTTCACAGATATCTAATATCTCGATATATTATAGTACAAGAACGCAAGTGCCCATGTATCAAAGGTAAACCTTTTGATGCTAACATATAAACATAACTTCGTTAGTCTTTCACCTAGCGGTAATACTACAAAATGATGTTCTTCTAGGGTTTCAGATTAGCTCAGGACATTGGCTGTATAAGTGAATACCATAGTCTTCAACATATCTCATAAATCTGTCGCTCATGCTAAGGAATTTGGAAGGTGCTTTGTATTGCCCAAACAGCATTGCCATAAATTCCTACAGGCAATAAGGATTCTGGTGAGCCATTTTGTATTCTTAACCGGTGGCTATTCGTGAGAGATGGTACCGCTTCTTCTGATCAAGCTTGTTGAACACTTAGGTATTTCCATTACTATTACTCAAATGATTCATTAATGTCAACATACATCTCTTTCTGATAGCAAGCTTCTTTAGCACTTGGTAATTGATACTTATCCTACGCCTAATATCTGGCAGCCATAGAGGGAGCGTTGGGGCACCAGTGGGAGCCCTTCACACTCCTAGTTTTCCCTTGCTCTGCCATTTCACAGATAGATTCATAGACTACATCTACCTCTTACTTTGAGAGAGATTTGATAGGCTTTAAGGATCATTTATTCCTTTGTTGTTGATCGATTCTATAATCAAACTCTATATCTTAAGGGTTTATGGTTATATTTTCCCGGCTAAAAATATAAGTAGAATCCTCTTATACCGGCAGTAGGACAACCTTAATAGTTTTGCCATCATCTCCTATATATATAGCCATACTCAGTAAGTGTACCAGACTACTATACTCAGACAGGAGCTATTTTAAACTAAAGAATACCATATCTCCATACTTAGCAACAAAAGTATTAGTCTTACGCGTTCCGAATGTGACTTTATTGTACTCTTATACTGTTTAAGAACAGTATTTTGGTCCTTTAACCATGACATCATAATATGACCAGCAACCATTGTGACATGTATATCTGTAATTTGGTATCAGCGGTCATTCATATTTGCCCCCTTTACATTTTCCTCTATTTGGTGAAATGATTTGGGCAACCTTTAATCTGGGCACAGCTTATATCAGATATATAGGTCATACCTTCGTAACCGATACCGGGTCTAGTACCTTCTTAACCTAACGACAGCTTAGGACAGTACCTGTAGTACCACTACCTAAAACAAGTTCGCCTTTTCCACTAGTTTGCTACATCTTATAGTTGCTGTATCAGGTTACCTAGGAGGAAGAGGGATTCTAATCTTGCCTCCTTACCAAAAGACTTCAAAAAAATTAATGTAAAATAAAGATCAAATAAGTCAATCAAGCGGTAAAACTTAATATCGTTAAGCAAGAACTTCATTTAATTCAAGTTTTACCCTAGAAGATAGTTAGTCAAAGGAGTAGAGTTCCACTCGCATTTACAAAAGTAGACTCTTCAAGCCAACGACACTCATTCCTGCTACAATGATTAAAGAGTAGTCTTCGGGAAACATACTTGATCTGACACCTAAGCCTTCTAAAATGAACTTTTGAGTTAATAGATCACTTATGTTAGATAACTCCGTTCAATCTGCACGGCCATCTGCAACACATTTTAATTATGTCTTTATGAGAGAAAACTCTTTCGGTTTACAGTCTTGTCACAGTTTAATTGACAATCTGACTTTGGAATCATACCTAGTTTTGACACTCAGTGGGCATACTGCATTTTCGTCTATGCAACCACTACAGTTAAACTAGTCTACTGGGCCTATCGGCAGCAGTTTATGTTAATGTGTGGCTCCTACACTAGGTGCCTCTACTGAATTGGCTAAATGAGTACTATCCATAGTCTACCATTCGTAAACCACATTTTCCATAATATGACTCAATATATCTAGAGTCCTGTAACGTACATCAGTAATGGCTTTGGCACCGGGGCTATCATTTCTTAAATAGTAGAGCTTTATCCATTTATCCTTATCTATGTTCCCAACTACTATAGGGCCCTTCAGAACATCTCTTTCACCTTCCCTGTCCATATAAGGCACATAGAGTATCTTCAGTGCACCTACTGGTGTCTTTACATGCCATTTGCCTGGTTCAGCCATCGCACTACCACAATATATAACCTGGGGACCACATCTGAGAGGATGGACAAGGCTGATATATCCTGTGTTACATGACCTCCTTTATCCTATCTAATTTGCTAGTCTTATATCAACTGTAGTACTTTACTATGGTAACAAAAATTGGACACAGAGGGGCCATAAGGGGGTGTTAGGTTACCAAAACCTCCCAAATCTTCTAGCGAGGATAGTAGCAGAGATTTCCAATTCCTTAAAGGTTGGAGTAGGGTAACTTAAAATTTCTCTCAACATACTGGAAAATCAGGTAGGTTAACTCATCCACATCAAAATGCAAATCAGGACTGAAGCCGGCGTAATGCCCCTTTACCTCAATGGACCATCTCCTCTAATACCATTTTACTTACACTTGCTGACCTGGGCATGATTCACATGGTTATACGGATGTGAGTGTCCAGGTAACCTCTACATTGCTTATCATGTTTCTGACTATTCTCAGTTACCCTGCCTAACTAGTTACCTTGTTTAACTAAGGCTGCACTTTACCCTGCCAAACTGGTTAACAATACCTATCGCCCTCTAGGGTTACCCTGCATAAGCGTGTTACACTACTCAACCTTGGCACTGAGTTACCTTGCCTAAGTTGGTTATCCTACTCAAATCTGGACCTAGGTTACCCTATATAACTAAGTTCCTATGTACCTTTCCTCAGTCTAATTATCTATGGTTGTAATGAGAGTTTACCGCCAATTTATACTAGTCCTAAGAATGATCTTGTAGGACCATTAGCTAGGCTGAGGTTCGGCACTCCTTAGTAACTAATTATGCAGTCGTTACAGTTTTATTTCAAAGAAACCTTTACTATACTGCCCCAGTATGAGGTGGAGGGCCGTCTAGCTACTGCTAGTTAACTGGTCAATCTTTAGGCACCATTGTGGTTCACCAAAGCCTCATAACGCCCCTGTATGTAAATATATTGGAGCCGGAGTATTTTTTTTCATCTAGCTTACATCAAGCTTCTCCTCTACACATGCAGCGATTGAAATCGCAACACCATGAGACTCAACCCCACTTTTGTTTCGATTCATGCTCTCCATTTGGCGTCGCCTGGGGGTGTTGATTTGTCTTAATGATTCCCTTCTCTCCTTGCTCATTATGGTCTACCCGTTGAGCTTCCTCTCTCCTCTTCTGCCATTATTGTTGATGGTTCCTCTACTTTACCCCTTTTGTTTAGTCTCATTTAGCTCTCTACTCTGCCTTGTTTAATATATGCACAATCAGGAATTCCCTCTAACCTCCCTACATGACTGGGACACAGGGTTTCAGTAGTGGGAAACATTCTACAGTCCTACATTTCCTTTAGCATTGTGATGGTCGATTCCCACACTCTTACTTTCATGCGCAATGTCTAGATAGCCAAGTACACAATTCTGTTTGTCCTTGGGTCTACCCCTACTCCTTACTCACCTCCTGACGATTAATCAGCTAGCACCCTTCTGCTCTCACCCATCTGGTACCTTACTGTCCCCTCTCTAAGATGGGACTATACCACCATCTGCAGGCTAACACTCCGTCCTCTGGACTCAACTCTGTGGTCTGCCACAAGCTGGCCTCGCTTCATTTACATTCCTCTTCCAATGGGCCCCCTTTCCACCCTCGGTACTGGGCTATATGCCCCTAGGAATGTCTAACTACATTTTGCCCTTTCCAGCTTTCATGGGAGCTGGAACTACCTGTGTCTGGTAGCTAGGCCTATGTTTTGACATCAGTCTTAGGTGTTGGAGTTTTCTTGATTCCTGTTCTCTTTTGTTGTATTTGGTTGGTTCACGGTTGGGGCTTGGAGTTGTGTTCTATTGGTTTTGTTGGCGTTCTGGTTGTGATTACTGCATGGCTGCTTGTTAGGATAGTTTTTTAAAGTGGTTGAGTCAGGCTTCTCTAACTGTTTTTCCATAGCTTTCTGGGGCCAGGGCACGGGCGGAGGTTTGTTTACTCCTATAGCTAGCACTGCATGTAGATTCTATACCTTGAAAATGAATAAAAACTGAATTGAATAAAAGATAATAAAGTTTACTATCAAGCTTGCAATATTTCATGTATTCAACCCTACTCCAGTAAACTTATGATATTACTTTCAATTCCAACCCACTCCTGCCTGCTGATATACCTCATAAGCTGATCGTATAATCCAAATAAAATAATACATAATTAAAGTGAAAAATAGAAAAGAATCAGGAATAAAGAAACTAGCAATAAATGATCAAACACAAATGAAATTTGAAACCCAGTCCTGTACTTACAGTACTATATTTATATCGCAATTTTCCATCTCTTCATATAGGCATAACACTGGGCATGATTTCTTTTTATTGCTGCAGGTTTCCAATCAGAACTCTTTGTTAAGCGCTAGGCAAATTTATCACCTTGTGGGTACTCCTAGTTGGTAGTTTGTTATCAGTATTACTTAATTGTTTGCTGCAGTAGTTACATCAAATATTGGTTGAGCTCTAGAGACCCAGGTAACCATCTTGGCAATGCGAGGCAGAGCTTCCATACATCACTGTTTAATTAAACCTTTTACCACATAATAACCCTCTGCTTCAGTACACTAATGGGTTGCCTTTATACACTACATGAGTGCTTATGTAGCTGGAAATTGTTTCCTACTATTCCTTTCTTCATTATAGAGGGTACAGTAGTTCAGTAGACAATCCTTGTCAGTTTGAATTACACAAAACTTATTGTGTTTTTCCACGTACTCTAACATATTAACCCACGAAGGAGAATTAGGCAATTGTTTGAGTTATAGATTTCAATTCCCAAAACCATACTGCGTCTTTTACTATCGCTTCATGCCAAATGGACTCTCCTCTTACCACTCATATGGACTGTGTTATTCCTTTATAAGTGTAAAGTTTAAGGAAGCAATATCATTCAGCTAATGG
Organism: Tuber calosporum; assembly: GCA_003316355.1. Classification (NCBI taxonomy): domain Eukaryota; kingdom Fungi; phylum Ascomycota; class Pezizomycetes; order Pezizales; family Tuberaceae; genus Tuber; species Tuber calosporum. The sequence continues at coordinate 88,851 of QFET01002748.1, forward strand.
CCTATGTGCTGCGGTAGATTAAGTTATATGAATTCTGCTTGTAGGGGCACACTCATCATCCTTAATGTATCTCGCTGATGTGTGGTCCAACAAAACTCATATTTGTCAATCATGAATATCCTCTTGTAAACGATATCACAGGCTTATATAAAGAATTCATCAATAAATTGATCTACCTTGCCTGGACTTAGGCGACACCATTCTGTTTAGAAACAGTGTAAATCCGATCTCTGTGACTGCTAAAAGTGGCCTCTAGTTGTTTGAGCAAAGCTGACTATTTATGCAATTTATTTCTTAGGTTAAAGGTTACTCTTGTTCTGTGAATTGTATTTTGACTAATTGTACTTAGAAGCTGTGGTACAATTTCTTTGTTGCCCCTTCAAGAAATATGATAATGTAGCAGACCTTATCCATATGAGGCAGGTTAAGGTGATAATAGCAGCCAAATCTTATCTCCATATCTTGGGTGAAGCACTGGCTGTCAAGAAGGTACCTATTGAACATCTGGAGTCTGAATTTTTCTGTCTTCTTCTGTCAACCTAGGAATCTCTTTTCGAACTTAGGCAGGTCATCTGACAACGTTTGAAAACACTCATCTTACTTTTACATCTTATTCTCATTCTAGCATGACTTTAATTTCAACAGAAATCGGCTTAAATACTGGATGGGGGAAACTAAATCCTGGCTACTACTCAAAAACCAGAAATCATGACATGTTCCTCCTTCGTCTAGGGTTGCAACCCCTACTAGTTTGATACTATCTTCTCCACCAGTGTTTCCTCTGTTGAGCCACAAGTGTTCATAACATCTTAGGAAACAGTTCTCTGACTTTACTGACTCGGTTATAGAAGAGAACCATTTGGAGAGAAAACTAGTCGTTCCAGACATTCCTGAGATATAGTCTATATGGGTCATCTTACACCCATGGTCTGATCTACTCCACTAGGAACAAGGTGTTAGAGGCAAGAATATCTTGCAAGATTTGCAATGTAATCAGAATCCGACAAACCACAACTGGTAATGTTCGCCGTTGGACCTCAGAAAGTCTGTTTCAACTCTCAATCATGTTCTCATTTGCATAGTGGCACATGGTGGAAAATATTAGGTGCTAGACCATCCTCAATTGTTTAGGTAGTGGAACAATAAGCTTTAACTTATTTTGGCACTACACTAAGATAGCTAGCTTCTCCAGTCCTGTGCGAAAGCTATCTTGGAGTATGGTCTGCTCTTGGGGGGTTTAGAGATAGCAGATTTAGTGATTTGGCCGGCAAGATAATTGCCTCTGTCACTGTGGACAATTTTATAGTTTCAAATCAAGTGATAGTGAGTTTGGGACTGGCGGAAGGGTAGTACTGGTCATCAAACTTTTAATTTTTATAATCCTTTGTCCTAGGTTGCTACTACTAATCTTGCTGATTCTTTATAGTTTTGAAGAGCTTGGAGTTCAGGTTGCCAGACTAGCTTCAAATTCAAGAGTGTACTAGGAGACTCACAATGTACCTGAAGTGTAGCTATGCCTCTAAGCTTTCATTGCATATAGTGCCTGATACTGTTGTCATTCTGTATTTATCATTGCCTCTGCCAAATGAGGTATACAGCTGACCAGTGTATTTTAAGCCAGGGGAAGTGGGGGGTCTTGCAAAATGATCACCTTGTTTTTGAATTTTGTAACATGTATACATGTTCCGGTAACCCTATTCCCACTCTCATCAGCCTTTCCTTTGTCTGTTTACATTCTTTTGATATGATTTCTTTTATATTTTATTTCACGAACGAAATCCCTAGTTTCTGGCGCCATGATTACAGTATACTGTAGAGGATCAGCAGGATTGTGCCACAGAAGTTCCAAGGGAAGGAACAGATCATATATACTCGTTGTAGGAGAGAGGCAGGGTTGTGGGAAAGCCCCAGGCTTTCCAGGCCTCCCATCGGCCTACAGGATTCCAGTAGCTGTTCACTCACTGGTAATGATAGTCAGTACAGGTTACCAGAGCCTCAGCTCTGGCAGGAAAGATTTCATGTATTTAAGAGTGGTCTCCAGGATAGTTGGAGACATCAGACTTCAGACAGATGCCTAGATAGTGAATACACTAGGTTGAACCGAGATCCTATTGTTCACCTTCCCTCTATAAACCATTCAATTGTACTCCCCTTCTCTTCGCCTCTCAGCAGGTCTCTCTTAGACACCAAGGCGATAGCAGGCTACTGCATAGGCTCTATTGTATAACCGTTCACACAGGCTAGTGCCGGTTACATTTATTTCGCCTCAGCAGGTGATATCTAGGTCTTAGGATTGAGAACAAGGGGTAGGATTGATAACCCTTCCCATTTCTTGATAATAAGTTAGAAGCAGTAGTGGCAGGGAGAGACTTGCAGTTCAGGGGCTACATTCACCAATACAGACAGAAGTAGTCTGACCTCCCAGTAGACTTGGGAATAACGTAGACACACACCCGGAAGGCGAAGGAGACGATACACCTATACCTATACCAAGTTTCCTACAACCAGGAGACCTTGATACAGACTCAGAAGAGAACCTTACCGCAGAGCAATTCATCCAAAGGCAAAGCCATACAACAGCGACAGTTCAGGAATCGAGACCAACAACCAGAAGCATCTTGAAAACAGTCCTTGGAACCCTACCACATTATTCAGTACCATCAAGAAGCGAGACACCACCTGGCGGATTCCTTGACCCACCAGGAACCTCTAGACCACTACCAGTACCTCAGGCAAAAGGGAAACAACCAGAAACTCCCTGACACCCGCCAGCACCTACGCTAGCATCGAGGACGATAGCGGACGCATCTGAACAACCCAGGAAATCTAAGATCAAGCTTCCACAACCATCCAAATTCATTGGAGAAGGCGAAGATCTACATTCAGAGAAACTCATGTGCTGGTTTAGGGATTTTAAGAAGTACTTATCCTAGTATGATATCCTTTATGACACAGAGGATGTGGTGGACTACTATGGCGCCTATACAGAAAACTGTGTACATAGTGCATACCTCAACCACATGGATGAGTTTGAAGACAATCAACCCTCCCTCCAAGAATTCAAGAATCGCTGTAAGCAGCTTTTGAAGCATCCACCAACACAGATGACCTGTACCTCAAATGGCAGAAGATACAACGGTCCTCAGGAGGCATGCCAGCAAGAATTTCCAAGATTGCTGGAGAACTAGAAGACCTAAGAGGAATACTGCCTAGAGACTCAATATCAGAATATGCACAAAGACCTGGCTTTTTGGATGCCATGGATCCCAGGCTCAGAAGAAATAGGGAACCACAAATAAGAGATACCAATACCTAGAATCAAGTTGTCCAACTGGCAGATAAATATGATGGAACAATATTCAAGACAGCAGCCTATGGGTGTAGCTGCAGTTCACCTAGCACCTCCGGATATAAGCCAAATAAATCTAAGAACTCTCCACAACAAACCAGCAACCAGCCAGCAGGAAAAGGCAAAGGTTCTGCTAGAAAATCAACCTCTCCCAAGCATCAGAAGCCAAGCAAGCAGGAAATGGTTCGATGCAAGAGAGAAGGAGCTTGTAACTATTGTGGAGAAGCAGGACATATGGCAAATGATTGTCCAAAGAAGGAAATCAAGTCCAATGATGTCACTGTTACCCAGGACACCCCCGGTAGTTATGAAGAGCACTTTAAGGAATAGAGCGATGACACAGAAGAGTTGGAGGGAATGAATACCATCATATCCTACAAGACTACTGTTGGCGCACCCAAGGAAGCGCCCAGGCCATTCCAAGCATTAGAATTCACAATAATAGTCAACAAGAAACCCGCTAGGGTCCTAACAGATACAGGAACCATTCGCGGTACCCTAATCAGCAATCACTTTGTTACTACAAACAATATCCCTTATACCAATAAGAAGACGCCAACAACGCTCAAAATGGCTGTCAAAGGATCCAGATCAAGGTGCAATCACACCTGCATCACAGATATCGAAATTGGAAGCATTATGGTACCCAAGGTACACATGAGCGTCACTCCGGTATCAGATTATGATATCCTACTCAGTATGGATGACCTCATATGCTTTGGAGCAGTCATAGACTGCTGGACTAATACTCTCTACTTCCCTGACTCCAAAGTCAGAGTAAAGTGCAATTGGAAAAGTACTCAGCCTCGATCAGTAATGGCTAAACACGAATATATACCAGATTTCCTCCAGATGTTCCCTCTGGCTTTTGTCACAGAAATACCAGAAACCTTACCACCTTTGAGGTGCTTTAACCACCAAATCATGATCAAGGACCCAGACCTTTATGTCAAGATACCAACCTTCAAGACCCGCGAAAATTTGATACCTAAATTCAAGGCATGGATAGAGAAGCAAATTAGTGCTGGGATATTCTAGAGATCACAAGGTCCAGTAGGCACCAGCATGTTCGTTCAAGGGAAACCTGATGGCAGGATAAGACTATTAGTTGCCCTTCGATACAGGAATAAGAACACTAAGAAGGACGTGGCCCCAATCCCTAATCAGCACCTGATACTCAACACTGTAGGAAGAGCCAAATTCCGAAGTAAGATAGAGCTCTGTGATGCCTACTTTCAAACCAGGGTTGTGCCTGAGGATCAGAAGTATAACACTATCAAGACCCACTTTGGAGGCTTCGCCTGCCAAGAACTGCTCCAAGGAGACACAAATGCGTCAGGAACTATTATAAGAGATCTTGGAAGATACAATATCAGAAGAGTTAGGAATCTTTGTATGGATATACATTGACCATATCCTGATATATCGCGATACACACCAAGACCATATTAAGCATATCAAAACTATTCACAAGGAGCTGGAAAAAGGGCAGCTATATGCCAACATAAAGGAGAGTGTTTTCTTTGCACAAAAGCTATGATATTCTAGGGTACCTTATTGATGATAAAGACATTCACCCAGCACCAGAGAAGATCAGAAGCATTGAGGACTGAACAAGACCTCAGAACAGAAAGGAACTTCAGTGCTTTAGTGGATTATTTAATTATATCTCCCAGTTCCTCCCACATATCACAACCATCACAGCACCAATTACAGAGCTTAACGGCGATGCTGAAGGAATATGGACAGAGTTGGAGGAAGCAGCCTTTTCAAGTAGTGAACAAGGCGGCGAAAAATCATCCAATACTTAAACCTATTGACTATACCAACCTAGAACCAATCTAGCAATTCACCGATACATCTCCTACCAGCAGTAGGGCTTGGATAGACAAAAGACCAACCAGAGATACCGCCAGACTGGCCGCATTCCATTCTAGGACACTGTAAGCCTCTCAGCGTAACTACCCCACCCACAATAGGAAGTGCTTGCAATAGTTAAGGCTGTACAAGCCTTGGCCCACATGTTGTCCCACACAAAGTTCACAATAATTACCGACTATGAGAGTCTTACCAAGCTCATAACACAGAAGAATCTCAGTGATCGGCAGCTGAGATGGATAATGCATCTTAGCCAGTTTGATTTTAAAATAGAATACATGCCTGGAGTTTCGAACTTTCTGGCAGACTATCTATCCAGAGTTCATCAAACCAATTCAGGCCCTGAAGATATAATACTACAGGACCCCACCTCCGAAAATTTCAGATCTCCAGAACCACAACTCCAATCATATTAGAACCAACAACACTTCTTCCGCATACTATAGCCCAGATTTGACAGCGAAATGGAAACCATTGAGGAAACACAGCACTCTCCTTCCCTCACTACTCACGAATTTATCTATCGCTCCTCCCAGACAACCTAGCAAGCAAAGATATAGCAGCCAATTCTATCACTAACTCCCAAAAGCGCAAGAATAGTGCTAGCTGCTACGATAGCATTATCCAGGTAGGAAACTCTTGGGGACACCAAGCTACCTTGAACCATCACCAGATCAGAGAGGACCGAAGCCATTCAGAGCTCTCTTGGACTGCCTGCTATGATGACCAGTGCCTTACACACAGAGATTGTATGCAAGCCAATAGATATTTCCCCAAGGACCCTGAAAAGCGTAAACAAGCCAAGAAAGTAAAAGCAACATCAGATACCTCAATGGACAGTAGCCCCAGTCCATCAAACGATAGCTCTATGTCTCTACCATCACCAGGTAATAAATACCTCAGACTTGCAGATATATTAACTCCTGACTCCAGACCTCTGGCTTCACCAGCTTCGCCAGCTTCTAGACCCCCTACAGTGATCCTGAAGCCTTCTAGAATTCTACAGAAACTGACAAGGCCCAGACCTTCCTTGATACCCTCCACTCATCCCTAATGGGCAAATTCCACCCCGCTGTCATTGAAGCTCTCCAGAATGACCCTCTTTTCTGGCGAGTCTTGGAGGTAACTGACAAGCTAGACTATTCAATCAAGTATGGCCTCCTGATAGCTGACAATACCAACGGCTATTCTAACATCTATATCCCTATGGGACCCTTAGAAAGGGGAGGATCCCTTTGGGATTTCATACTTAAAATAGTTCATGAAGGCCTAGGACATTTCTGAGCTCTCAAGTCCTACAAGTACGCCACTTGTTTCATCTGCTAGCCTAAGATACCCCAGGGCTTTATAGCCTCCTGCTGCTCTTGTGATCAATGCCAGAACAACAAGGAACCCAGTACAAGTCCGACAGGTAGATCTTTAACCCTACCAGCACATGACAAAGCTGACCAATCACTTTCCATTGATTTCGCAGACCCCTTTAACAAATCAAACCACCACACAACTATCAAGGTTATTATCGATCGCTTTACCTCCTACACTCATCTCTTTCTACTTCTGGACTCTGCCACCTCTGGAAAGGTGTTCAGCAAGCTCCAGAAGACGATATTTGACGTTCATGGACATCCCCTAGGCATAGTACAGGACCAAGACTCCTGCTTTACCTCTAAGTTTTGATCTCACATAATGAAGTCAAATGGAATCCAGGTCTGGATGGCAACTCAATACCTCCACCAAACCAATGGCCAGGTAGAGCGCCGGATTCGCAGCCTTACACAGATGATGAGCAACTTCAGCAACCAAAGATGGAACAACTGGTCCAATGACCTGCCAGCAATAGCAGCAGCCATGAATTGCGCTCCGCATGAATCCTTAGGAATATGTCTATACCAACCACTCAATGGACGCCCTTGGAAGCTCTTCAATCCTGTCCTCAGATCCGCCAGCAAAGTACCAGCCGTGGACGAGATCTTCAATGCCCCTAAAGCCACCAGGTTGGAAGTTGATATGGCCATAAAGCATGCCACCTTCCGGGAGACTGTGCAAGCAGATAAAAAGATGAACCCCTATCGAACACCATTCAACATTGGCACAATAGTGCTTGTTAGAGGACGCCCTTATACCTCCGCCCCTGAACGATCCAAGAAGCTAGAGCCTCGCTTGTTTGGACCCTTTAAGGTCCTAGAGTATAACTCTAGTAGCGATAACTACATGCTTGAATTGCCTAAGAGAATGGAGCGCCAGAAGCTATACTTACACATCTCATGCCTCAAGGAATACCATGAGAACGATTGCAATAGATTTGAATCCAGGAGGATGGATAGGCCGGACCCTATACTCATAAACAATGCAGAAGTATGGGAAGCAGAGGATATACTAGATTATCGCCTACAGAACAACAGAGTCGAGTTCGTGGTACACTTGAAGGGGTATGAAAGGACAGATGACTCTTGGGAACCTATCGAGAACCCGGAGAACTCAATAGAAATTATAGTGGAATACTAGAAAGAAAACCACACCATAGAACCAATGCTTAAGATCACCTCCCACTATGTCAGCACCTCTTGGGAGCCTTTGAAAGTCTCTAGAATCCCTTTCCCCAGAACCATAGTACCTAACGATTTCTGGCAGCTCTATAACGTTGAGGCATACGATTCTGCAGGCTCTGATGATAGCTACTTCAACACTAATGATGATTCTATACTCTGGCCTTGGGAGAGCAGCGATGAGGCCTATGGCTATAGGAGAAAATAGGTTTTGTTCAGATTTTGGGAATGTAACATGTGTACACGTTCCGGTAACCCTATTTCCACTATCATTAGCCTTTCCTTTGTCAGATTATATTCATTGGATTTGATTTCTTTTGTATTGGAATTCACTACTGGAATCTGTTGATTCCGGCGCTCTGATTACAGTATACTTTGTAGGATCGGCAAGATTGTTCTCCATGAGTTCTAGGGGAAGGAACAGGTCATGTTTACCGGCGGTATGAGAGAGGCAGTATTGTAGGAAACCCGCAGGCTTTCCAGGACTCCGGCAGGGCCACTAGATTCCAGTAGTTGTACACTCACCTGTAAGGATAGTGTCTGTGGTTTCCAGAGCCTCAGCTCTAGCAGGAAAGATTTCCTGTTAATTAAGAGTTGTCTCCAGGCAAGCAGGAGACATCAGACTTCGGACATATGCCTAGACAGTGAATACAATTGGTTGAACGGCGATTCTATTGTTCACCTTCGCTCTATAAACTATTCTATTGTACTCCCCAGGTTTTCACCTCTCTGCAGGTCTCCCTTAGACACCAAGGCAATAGCAGGCTACCACCTAGGCTGCATTGTATAACTGTTCACATAGGCTAGCGCCATTTACAAGTTAATTGTAACTCCTTGCTTCACAGCCTACTCTAGAGTGTCTAACTGACCCTTTTCAGTGCTTTCGTTCTTATCACCATCATGGTATTGGTATCCTATACCATTTTCACTTAGTGTGCAGCCCAGTTAACCATTTCCTCAGGAACATGGGTTTGCTTTGCAATGACAAAGAATTTACGTTAGGCTTTGGCTTGCATGAACCTACAGCATAGTGCATATAGGATATAATTAGGAAAGACTTCATGTGTAAAATGACCTAATGGATCCACTTGTGACACACCCGCAGTCAATTCTCTACGAGATTGTGCATGAGAAATTCCACAAGTACCTTAAGAGTGGGAACCATCAACATCTCACATTTCTCAAATAACCCAATTTGTGTTACCTCAATCAACTCTGTAACTGATTTCAAATCTAAGCCAGTTAGGAATACAATAACATCAGCTAACAACTAGGGGTACATGCTAAGAGAATCAGTTCTGTGTTGTGAATGCAAAATAGAATTTCTAGACATAAAAGTTTCCACTATGGACTACTAGTTCCAGAGAAGGTTACCAGTACTCATGGATGGCCATAATAGGGTCTTGTGAAGAAACAATTCGAAGGAGTGAGTTAAGTGTAAAGCTTAATAATATACTGTAACTGGGTCAGCATGTAGGCAGATGGATCCCATAGTGGCGACTGCACTAAAGACTCAAAGTCACAATAACTGAATATAAAGGTAAAGATAATTGAATCTAAGAATTTAACCTAATATCGTCAAGCCAAACCTTCACTTAATTTGCTTCTTGTCGACAGAATAACTTGTTATCAGAGAAGAGTATGTTTCACAGTTGTTCAAATACAAATATTAAAGCCAAACACAAGCATTCCTACAATGATCATTCTATCGTACCTTTCTCCACTCAAATTAATGAATCACTTACTCCTGTAGAGTTCCCTTCCCGATCCTGCACATGATGCAGTCAAGGAGAGATAACCAATTGTAGTGGTCTTCTGCAATGCCTCTTCATTATGTCTCAAGGTGAGAACAATATATGCCATCATTGACCTTTGTGTAGCCTGCTCTCAAGTTGACATTGGACTCAATACCTATATTACAACTTATAAGCCTGCTGGCATTCTCCTCCTTTTGCAAGCACAGCTGTCATCCTTTTCCACTTGGTTTAATATGAGCTTCTCTTGTCACTATGAGCACCCTTGGTGAGTGGGACTATGGTGTTTGCTAAATCGGCCCCAGCCATAGCCAATTGTTCATTGACAACCTCACCTATGATAAGACAGAATTCTCTCTGAGGCTTTACTAGAGTCTTCTCAATAATTGGATGGTCTAAAGTTCCTCTTGCTATAATAGTATAATTTCATCTAAACAAACTGACCTTCGTTCCCAACTGCCAGCTAGGCTAATGGGTTGACTCCCACACCTCGTATTGACATTTTTGATCCCTAGAATACTCCAGGAGTACCATCTTGTGTCAATTCTAGAACTTGCACATATTGGACAGCCCTAACTATGTTATTTATCACACAGCAAGGATATCTCCACTGGAGTATGGCAACCTATATAGTGTGACAGGTTGACCTCCAACACCCACGCGTTGTTCGCCTTAATCAATCCTCATACTTCTCCACCTGTCACAATCGCTACAGGCCCTGACTGTCACGTACCATGTGGTTTCCTAAAACACTCCCAACATCTTCTATATCAATTGTGGCAGATTTAAGATTTCTTCTAATATTAAGGGAGGGTAACTCAAAATCAATGGTTCGGTATGTCATCTTCAAGGTAGGGTAACTTTACCCTGTCATCACACTAATTTCTTCACAAGTTCGTATAACAAACCTTAGCTCCAAAGTGCCACCCTGTTTAACTAACCAACTATTATCTCTGGATTCTGCGACGATCATACCCCTGGTTATGACAGAATTACCTCCCTCTCTAGTATATTATTACTTAGCAAGTGTTCTGAGGGATATGCAGTACCTTACCTAACCAGTTGCCCTATCTAAGTATTCCACGTATTACACAGTCTTACTAGGTTACTTTCAGTAATGCTAATTCCGGGTTACTTACACCTGGTCAGTTACTCTGCCTTACTAGTGCTCTGGTGTACCATGTCTTACTGGGTTCTGCTGCATATGTAGCTCTCTTGGTTACCATGCCTAGCTGGGCTATACTACCTAACTTGGGAGCTAAGTACATTTACTTCTCTGTATGGTTCAAGAGGTCTATAATGTGTACTCAACACTTTCTAACAGGGGATGGCTTGGCATACCTGATTAAGTATGTAGGTTCGATCTATGGTGATAGCATGGTATATATATTAATGGCTAAGTCAGAGGTGCAATATGTATAATGCATGCATAATTAACATATCATATTTAATATAAGTTTTATCAATTCTTCTTTTGCTTATTTGACTTGACAATCTTGAAAATAAATATGAATTATGTAAGAATTCAACTTGAAGATGTTTTCAAAATTGTGGCTGAATGGCAATGCGTCCCCTATTACACACTATATGGTACACACTATATGGCTCTGAAATCATACATCCCTTTGTCTTGTCACCCACATAGGGCTCTTCTGATGTTTCTCATCAGGCCCTCATAAGGGGTAACTGGGCTGAGGTTTGGCCAAGTGTACTAATTGTTATTTTCGTGCAAACCAAAACTTTGACCTGGGAGAAAACAAAGTGTTACCTGTCTTGGTAAAATTTAATGCCAAGACTGGACTTCTTAGATTGTAATATTAGTAATTAGGACCTTCTCTAAATGGTTTGCTAAAATATCAAATTCAAGAAAATAATAAAAACAATTAAAGATTATAATAAATTATTGAATATTTGATAATATTCTATAATAAATCTATTAATATATATCAACACATAATATTGGTCAAACCTTTAATCCTTATCACAGAAATATCAGTAACTTTGGTACCTATGCTTCATTATAGATAGAAACTCCAGTCACCTTTTTTGAAACCAAATTTCTATACATATTTTTAATTTGCTAACCCCAGTCAGAATTTTTCCAGATTTGCATAGATGAAACTGTATCCAAGGCTGGTGGAATGAGCCTGCATCGTGCTTTAAGGTTACACCTACTGTTGTTCATGTATAAGGCTTAACTGTGTTCAACATAATTTCTATGAAATTAATTTCATAATAAAACTTAGAATAGAAGATTACTAGGTAAGCTTTTGTTTATAGTTCTTTCTGCAGTCAGTATTTCTGATTCTAGAAATATTTCTGGTTGGGTAAGATACCTCATTTCCGACAAATACCATCTTGAAGACAACTCTTAAGTCACCAGTGGGTTTCTGACTTTCAACATTCAAGGCGTAATTGTCCTTCCCCTGATCCCACCTGGTTTTAAACTTACTTTAATGCATTTGGAAAATCTTTGATATTTACCTTTGTTTGTGGCTAACCTTTCAGGGAATTATTTCTATTTTGGACAGTCTTATGGGCTACGCGAGTATGAAGGTTCATGTTGTTGGCAAGAGGTGCATGGGCAAGAAAGGCAGAATAGTGTTAAGTGCACTGGATCTTGTTGAAATTCTTCATTTCATTGCATATATATATTTCCAAGAGTAATATTATTTATGTTTCTTCTTGGTTATTTCAAGATTAGTTCAAGGACAAAATAGACAGTAGTACAGATAGGCCTATCAAATTCGTAGTTATATTTCATGATAAGGATTGAGAATTAATAGGTATATATCTAATTTTATATTTGCAAGATATGTGGGTTAACTTTCCAGGTATAGAGACCTATTCCCAGTCATGAATCAGGAGTTATTTTGCAGTTTATTTCACGTACACTATATCCGATTACGCATCTTTTATTAACATTTCCTTTGTAGTTTTTCTGGGTCAAACATGTTCACACTTGTGTTTAATAATGTTTTCTGAATTTTTTCTTATATGAATAGTTCAAGCAGACCACAACTTGAACCATAAATTTAGTCCTCGTCAATCTATTATACCATTAGATCTAGCAACCCAGGTGCCTCCAAAAAATGTCTACATTATGCTCCTGCTCTTTATCAAGAATATAGAGGTTTTGTTGAGTTTCTGGAGGTTCTAAGGGTTTCGTATAATCATTTTGAAAATTGTGTTTTTGGTGTGAGAGAAGAAAATGTGTTCCCACAGCCACACCATTAGTGCCAAAATTGTTAGGCATATGGGAATAAGGTACAGATATCCACCACTGAGTGCATATGAAAATTGGGCTGAGATACTACTTATACCCCTCCAGCCCCCTTGTTGGGCCTGCAAGTCACCTGCTGCGCCTACGGCAAAAAGTGTGCCCTCACCAAAAAGCCAAAGTTTGGCGCCACTCGTGTAATACCATATACGTCATAGCCGTCCATCCGACCGGATTCAGTGAGCTGAGTAATTGAAGAGGGAGACTCAAACCACCCTATGAAGCCGTAATCTAGTGCTTAGGGACTGTGACACCTGAGTTATGGCCCAATCGGTACAGCACTCGCCGGAATGGACCAAATGTGACCCGATGCTCAGCTCTAAAACAAGGATATGATGCTAGGGTTCAACGAGAAATATGAGAACCCACTCAGACCCTTAAAATATAGCTATCTTGGTCTAAGGACCTATTGGAAGAGGTTGATAAGGAGAGGCATTTCAATACGATACGGTATTGGACCGATCGTAAGTTTTAAGACATCCTAAAGGCCGTCTGCAAGACATCAGGAAAGCTGGTATTTTCCAGGTAGGTCCCCAGCCACATTGGCCAGTTGGAGTTCTCCGAAACTATTAGTAAATTCTAGAATAGAATACATAGGTTTAAGCAGCAGGACGAGGAACAACATCTGAGACTAATAATGGGTTTATACTATCAGGGAATAAAGGAGCTCAGACGTGTTGCTAAGCTCCTGGGGTAACAAAATTCTCAAGGTCAAACATTGCTCGCACTTAGGTTTGACTGAAGGAAATGTTTGGAAGCATGTTAAATTATAGAAGTTAAAAGTAGTCCGCGAACACTCAGACACGGGATATAAATATAGATGTGCCTCGTAAGCTTTAGCTTTCATCAAGCAACGGAGAAGAGATCTTTTCAATCTTATAAGTTTTACTCAAAATCTTTATCTTATAGCCTTCCTAGACTATCTCCGTATACGAAGAAACATTTAAGTGTAGTCAACTTTAGTTGTCCTTAGAATAGACTACCCTTAACAGTATATTGATATATGTCCTTATTACCAAGACTCACTAGATGACTATCGGTTACCTTAAAGTCATACAAATGGAATCACTGAAGCACATAGCGTCGTGCAGCCTCCTTGATAGGTTAATTGTTGCACCTCATCTACAAAGGTTTATCTCCTTTATCAAAACCATCCGATAGGACTCTGGTCCGGATATCGAATTCCTACCATGCCCCTACGAACCCTCAAGGTACACCGACCCTAAACTCATCCAGACAGGACAAGATATATTAGAAATCCATCAAGAACGTTACTGGCCATCCTTCGGGTGGCCCCCACTCATGGATTACGTTTGCATAGAGAGTGGAACTTGCACTCTTTCTCTATAGAATTATCCTTTACACCCAATGTGTGGGGGTGCGGGAGACATCCACTCTCGGCCTAAACAAGGTCCTCACGGCAAATAATAAAGGATACTGACAACGCCGTTTCCCATATCGATGCTGTATATCTTGTGGGAAGTGACCTTGAACCTGGACGTTCTAGATCACCTTTGGCACAACACCACCTCTCACAGCCTAGTGAAGTGAGAGAGTCAGCCCCCGGCACCTGGTTAAGTATCACTAGTCTTCCTAATGGCAGAAACTCGGCATTGGAAAGAATGGCAGAACATATTGGACTAATAATGGACAAGTTCGACTGAACATTGCATGAATCAGTCGTCAATACTCATCTTTCCTACAATGAACTGTCAAGTCAGGCTCAGGTTCAGGCAGACCAACTTGTGCACTAGGCAAACCGTATTGGACGGTAATAACAAATCAAGGGAGAAGAGTTTAAACAGGTACTAAATGGGTTAGAAATGTTGGCGGCAGAGATGATCACTATGCAAACAGCAACTACGAAGAACCTGGAGGCCAAGTTACGAGCTCTAGAACAACAGGCTGTGCACCACAAAGTAGTAAGTACTCAACTTCATGCTAATATCAGTGAAACAGAGTATGAATCTCTTGAACGAGATTGCCAATTGGAAGTAACCCTAGCTCGCTAAATAGACGAACTTCTGAAAAGGCAGGTCACGGCACAGGAAGAACTTGAGGGGACCAGACAGGAGTAAAGGGAACTTCACTATCGATTAGAACAAGAACATATTCAATGAGATGCTATTAGCAAAAGGGAGAAGGCAGCTTTAGAGCAAATGAGTCGTATGTTTGCAGGAACAAGGAAGGTAGTAAAGCAACAACAAGTTACCAGGAACGCACCTAGTGTTTGGGAAACTGTAGAACCGCAGCTGATAGAATTTCCAGGATTGGAAAAACAGACCATAGCTGAGCCAGGGGCAGAATTCTGATTTATTCCCTTCCGTGATAAGGGAAATGGAGTAAATCATGAGGAAGGTAACAACAAGGGTACCTAAGGACCTGCAACTCCTCCGCCAGAGATTGTACATATTGCATGTACCGATATCCCTGGCTCGGAAGACAGAGGTGGCCCCTCTGAAATGAGTGGTGAGCCACGTTGAAGACCCTTGCCACGATGCAAATTCGAATATGAGGCCGATGCATGGGCGGACCGACTTGGGCAAGCTTTAACCCGTACTAACAGAGGAGACGCGGATCTCCCTTTCAAGTTTGAGAATAAGGCTACTTAGGATGTGCTAGTATGGTTACTAAATTGCATGGACTACTTGGGAAGAAACCCATGGCAATGGGAAGACGATGAAGAAGGCGTCAATTATGCGTTAGGAAGAATAGAAGGAACAGTGGTGGCCCCTTTCACAATAACCTACCGGAACAAAATGACTGGGGACCTTTGATTTCAAAAACATGAGGGTTAGGATATCTGGATCACCTTTCGGGCCGTAGTTAAATATGGGTCTTAGTGTTGCATAAAGCGCAAAAGGCCTTAGCCGAGATGGAGAAGGTCTAGTACACACAGGACATAGAGAAGTCTGTCCTTACCTGGAAAAACTACAACATCGAGGCAGAAATATCTAGTATTGCTTGGGGAACCATATTTCAGCAGCAACTTGCGATTGCAGCAATGTGTATCCTATCACATCAAAATTATGACTTGCATAGCCAATGGATCATAGCAGTTTGCCATGTTACCAAGGCAGAAGAATCATTCATGGAACAAGGGGTATTCAGAAAAAAATCACCAGGGGAAGAGTAAATCCTAGAAAAGAAAACAGGAAGAGGAATCCCAATCTCCAACACCACTGTGAGAAATACAAAACGAAAAACCTATATGGCAGCTGAGAAGGTGGCCTACAAAATTAAACAACTAGTGAAAAAAGGGATCAAAACCCCTGCTCTAGGAAAGGTTGAGAACACAAATTGGGTGGAAGCTTATCAAGGAATCCCAGAGGACAAAATTGAAGAGCGAAAGAAAGCCAATCAATGCACACCTTGCACTTTGGCCAACCATACTTAGAGGTTCTATAGGAAACAGGCACAGGTATCGGTTATTGAACAGATATGTGGATATTTCAAACCCAAATATCGATGACCCCAGGCCACAACGTCACATAAGGGGTTAACCACACAAACAACAAGGGTGAACCGAGTCAAGCAAAACAGAATTTGTGAACTGGATGACATAGATGTAGCCTAAAAAGTGGTTTTCTGGCACAGGGAGGGACGGCGACAGGGAAAACGGTTACGGACCCCTTACCGAAAACGAAATGAACAAGTGGGCATGACCTCTGTAAGGTCCTACTACCAGGTTTTCCGCGCTTCTTATGGGGAAACTCAAAGCCAAGCGAGAATCACGTAAAGCAATCCAGCCTTACAGGAGTAATAATGGCCTAAGGATGAGAGGCGAGCATGATGCGATTAACTTCCACAGCGGCTTGTATTAGTCTAGGACTAGCTCCGGGAACCTCAAACTCAAAATGAAGTAAGCGGAGCGTAACATTTGGTGTTGATCGAACCTCAAAACGGAAGACAGTCAATTAAACCTGTTTCTTTATAAAGCCCTAAGTCCTTTAATGAGATCCAATAAGGAGCTTACAGACCACTTCTGACAAGGAACTTCTTAAGAATGACAAGGAGGAATGAGTCAAGCCTGGATCATGAGAAACCTTCCAGGAAAAAAAATATGCAATAGGTCCGCAGGACTAGGGAATAGTTGAACAACCGGAACAGGATTCTTAATACCAACAAAAATGAAGTTGGAAGAGAATAAGAAAGTACCACTACTTAGTTCACACGCCTAATGGAGCTGGGTAAAAATATCTAAAAGCAGGACTACACCTTTGTGGACAGTATAGGCAGGATAGACTCATGTGGTAAGTGAGGCGATCCATCAATAATCCCATAACTATACCCTAAATATTAGAGTTCGGGTCAAGTTAGGGTAGGCTAATGACAGGTGTATGGGAACTCTTCGGCAAGGGTTGAAGACCGCTGGTAGTGAAGTGCCAAGTACACAAAAGACAAATATTTTGATTTTTCAGAGCAGGCTTCAATAGACGAAACTATGCAGGTATGGCAAAAAACACCCTAGATACCTCTACAACTAAGATGTCATACAAGAGACGCGCACAGGCCCCAAGTGGCCATAACAAAGGAAACAAAACTGAAGCGCCAGTCCCGCCTTATTATTCATGCCCAGACGGCAGGGCGACCATTGAAGCCAATAGAAAACAGATCCAGATTCACGTGCTATTAGACTTTCGTTCTATCATATTCCTGATTAACCAAGAAATGGTTAACAAACATCGCATCCCTTACCACCAACGCAGACATAGTTTGGAAATTTATACCTTCGAAGGTACCTGATTATTATATGGGGGAAAGCACTATACATATCCAATTCTGTTTAATCAGGAACGATGCCTATCGATCTCATATTTTAATCGAAATTGCCAACGCTGGCAAATATGACCTTATCCTTACTTTTGCCTGGTGGCATAAAGAACATCCTATAAGGCATATAGAGGATGATCAATAATGGATATTTAAAGATGAAAAATTTGAGAGTCATATTAAAGATCAAGGTATGGAACTGACATTGGAAAAGGAAGAAAATGTGGCCAAAAACTAAGAGACCTGGTATAAGAGAAGAATCGTGGACCATCTCCTAGACTACAAGACGCGACCGAGCTCCTGTAAATAACTCAGTAATATCCTGAATTCAAAAGGGTTTTTGTACCGGAAAAAGCAGAAGGTTTAGCGGCAAGAAGAACCTTTGACCACAAAATTGACTTAATGCCCGACGCGGTACCTCCATAGGGCCCAATATCTCTAATATCTGCCCACCAGCTAGAGTTGCTAAGTAAGTACCAGAAGAAAATCCTAGAGATAGGGAAAATTATGGAAAGCAAATCTTAGGCAGGGGCACTAATTTTGTTTATTGCTAAGCTGGGCGGGTCAATAAGCCTCCGTCTGGATTACTGACAGTTAAATAAACTCACAGTAGTCAATAAGTGCCCGTTACCACTGATAAGGTAACTACGGGACCACAGAGCTGCGGCCCCAATATTAACTAAACTCAACTTAAAGGATTGCAATCACCCCCTGAGAATAAAAGAAGGAGACAAGTGGAAAACAGCATTCCGGACCCGATACGTCTATTTTAGAATATAAAGTAATACCATTCGGGCTGGTGAGTATACCAATCACCTTTTAGGTCATTATTAACTAGGTTCTGCAAGAATATTTAGACCATGAGGTAGTAGTATACCTTGACGACATCCTAATCTACTCCAAAACGGAAATGGAATACAATGACTTGGTCTCAAAGATGCTTTCCCACTAGGAAGAATATGATCAAGCAGTATCAAGCACCAAGTCTGTTTTTCACATGAAAAGAGTTGAGTTTTTGGGCTTATTGTTGCAATCGATATAGTCACTATGAGTGAGAGAAAGGTTGAAAGGATTATGAATTGGAAGGCACCAAGGTCTGTGAAGGAGGTGCAAATATTCATTGGCTCTGTCAATTTTTACCGAAGTTTCATTAAAAATATTTCCAAAATTTGCAAACCAATACCGAAACATTGAAGGGTGACCCCAGAAAGTTTCCCTAAGTGCGGGAACAAGATTGAGCATTTGAGGAACTTAAACAAAGATTCATCTCTGCCCCAATACTCAATCATTTCTACCCTGACAGAGAAACCATGATGGAAACCAATGCTAGCAATTTTGCTCTTAGATGCATCCTCAGACAGTTAAAGGAGTAATAGCTACATCCGGTGGCCTTCAACTCACGAAAGGAGAGCTCACCAGAGTAAAATTAGGAGATCCATGATTAGGAACTATTAGCGATTCTTGAGGCATTCAAAGAGTGGAAACAGTACCTATTGGCAATATAAAAACTAGTATCTGTTTATACTGATCATCAGAATCTACATAAAGTTCTTACTACCAAGGTATGGAATCTGTGACATATACGGTAGGCTCAAGAACTGGTGAACTATAATTTCAAAATTGTCTATCAACAAGGAAATCCAGGCAGAAAGCCGGATTTATTAAGGCGACAGCTGGAGTGCCGGGCAGAGCGGAGGTGCACATAGCGAACAGACCTTACTCAAGCCTTCATACTTCCTAATCACTCTGGTGCAGTTAAACTAATTAGACAGGGAATAAAAATTTAGTGACAGAGAAACCACAGGCTCCTTGCGGAAGAAATTGCTATCTCCGCATGCACCAATGCTTACAATAGGGTCCCCTCTAGCAGCCTGACATGACCTATATGCACTAGAGGATTTCATACTCCCTGCCAAAGGACAATGGCTGGCAGAGAGTGGAATTGCCATTGGTTTACCATCTGGAACATATGCATGCTTGGGACCCCGAAGGAGAATGGCAGCCAAATACTGAAAAGGCTTTGGCGGCGGAGTAATCAATACTGAGTACACTGGGGAAGTCCAGGTTATCATAATGAACCAAGGAAATCAAGATTGCCAGGTGTGTAAAGGGGACTGAATCGCTCCAAGGATCAAGGAGAACATAAACACAGCTGATTTGACGGAGGTTGACGGACTTGGAGACACTGCAAGAGCGAACCGTCGGTTGGGAAGTCCGAATGTAACACCAAGAAGATGAACTGCCATAAAGACCCAGGTTGTGGTCGCAGACATACAAGCGGTCCTCGCAGAGAATGAGTTTCTGGAACAAGTAAACCATTAAGCAATAGAAGATAAAGGGATACTGCTAATGTCTGATGCAATAATGTCCAAGGTCGATATTGGGAAAAAGGACCAGATGTTAATAAGACTCATTGAAGAGGCAGGCCAGAAGGCTCAATACTGGCAGTACCGCAAGCAGGAATTGGAAACATTTACCAACCAGGGCAATCTATGACCAAGTCACTGGGCAGTAACAGAGGGGTTGATCTTTTATAAGAATCACTTATAGATTCCAGAAAACAAATAGCTGCAGACAACCATAGCCAAAGGTTGCGTCGACTCCAAGGTAGCTAGACAATTTGCACCGGAAAACACTCACCACATAGTTACCTGTGACCTTTACTGTAAAGGGCTGACAGCATGGGTCAATCACTATGTATGGTCATGTGATGAATGTCAACATAATAAATCTCCACAAAATGCCCGGTGTGGTCTGCTGCAGCCCCTAGAGTTTCCGTTCACTTCTTAGTCATCCAAAATCGACGGACTTCAACACACAATTACCAGAGTTACAAGGAAGAACCTTAATTATAATAGACGTGGATTCCTTTACCTAGATGCCTCACTTCATAGGTATGTAAAAAAAATGCAACTGCGAAGGAAGGATACCTTAGGAACTTGGCAGTTTTGTCCAAACGGACTAGTACTAGTTGCAACCACTAGCCGAGCAGGCTAACAACTATTCAGTATTGAATGCCCAGGGCATGTAACCATTCTAATCAAAATATGGATTACATCCACAAACAGAATGGATAAAGAAATGCGAAGCCCAAAATCCAGGTCCCCAGCTATACGTGCACTGGATACAAACAATACAATAACATACTACAGAGGCTTTAATTCGAATACGGGAAAATATGAGCAAGTATTACAACCATAAGGATAAGCAGCAACAGGACATTGCAGTCGCAGACTTGGTTATACTAAACGCCAAAAACATACCCACTAAGCGACGTTCTAACAAGTTCAGACCAAAGCTGTATGGCCTGTGTAAAGTATTTGAATAAAGAGGTGAATGCGCCTGGGAACTAGAAATATTGCAAAGAAGGAAGATACATCTAATATGTCACCTATCCTTGCTGGAACCCTATCGGATGTCCAATCACCCAGGAAGGGAGCAGCCACGCCGCAAACCTGAAGAAATCGATGCAGATCTCGAATGCAGGATCGAGAGAAGCGTAAAGAGTGAAATAATCTCTTAAACGAGCAGGGTACTGGGTCGCAACTGACAAATGTGTGAGTTACGCAACTTTGTGAAGATGACTGGTTGTTCCGAGGATGAAAATAGTTGTGAGCGACCACACTACTTAGAGCATGGACAGGAATTGGTGGAGGCATTTCATAGGGAGAATCTGGAGATGCCTAAGCGGGCAGATATTGAATACTAATAAAAATGTTTTATAGCGTGGCCAAGCAAAAATAGTAGGTTTTTACCATACCAAGTTATGTTCAAAGAAATAGACCTGTATTACTGTTTTAGTTTTTGTGTTAATTTTGAATATTATGATGAGAGAGGGTAACCTTTATTAAATGGCGATTCGAGACGACCGTTCTGGGGAGGGAGCTCATGTTAGGCACATGGGTACTAGGAACTGGAATCCAACACTAAATTCATACGAAAATTAGGCTGAGATACTACTTATACCCCCCCCACCCAGCCCCTAGTTGAGACCGCATGTCACCTACGACGCTAATGACAAAAATTGACCTGTTAGCAAAAGCCGAAATTTGGTACCCCTTTGGAACACTATATATGTCGTCGCCGTCAGGCCACCCGGATGCTATACCATTGATATTTGAAGAGGGAGACTCGGACGACCCAATGCATCTGAAATAAGGTGCATACGATCTGTGTCCACATTGCAATTGCTCATTCAGTATAGCCCTCACGGATATAGACCGAAGCTGACTAGACGCTGCACGAAAAAATGTGAATATGAGGAGTGGGCTCCAGGAGAAATATTAGCATACACTCAGACCCTGAGAATATAGCTATCTTGGTATAAGGACATATCGGAAAAGGTTGGTAAGAAAAGGCATAGCAATACGATATGGAATGGGACTGATCGGTAGTCTTAAGTTATCCTGAAACCCATCTGAAAGACACCTGTAAAGCTGGTACTATCCAGATAGGTCCCCAGCGAAGTTGGCCACTGGGAGTTTAAAGAAAGTATTCAGAAATTCCACAATTGACTACCTAAGGTTAATGCAGCAGGACACAGAATAACATCCCCGACTAATAAAAGGTTGACACCATCAAGGATTAAAGGAGCTACCACATGGCTATAAGCTGCACTGGGAACAATATTCTCTGAGTTAAATGTTCCCCAACTTTGATTTTTCTGAAGGAAACGGTTGGAAAAGTAATAGAATCTAGAAGTTAGAGGTAGTCTGTGAACACTCAGACAGGTGTTATAAATATAGAAGTGATACACATGCTTTAGCCACATTCTCCGTCTCCTCTACACACTCGGCGATTGAAATCTCCACATCACAAGAAATCATCACCACTTTCGTTTTGACTCAACCTCACCCTTTGGCCATGCCAGGTGGTGGGGATTTGTCTTAGTGATTCCCTCCTTTCCGTGCTCATTAGTGTCTACCCCTTTGAGTTTCATCTCTCCTCTTATGCCATCTATGTTGATGGTTCTTCTCCTTTCCCCGCTTTTGTTTTTCCTCGCTTAGCTTTTTGCTCTGCCTCGCATAACATTTGCACCGTCAGCAATTTGATAGGACCTCTCTATACGACTGGCAGACAGAGTTGGAGTAGGAGGAAACATTCTACAGGCCTACAGTTGCATTGGCACTCTGATAGTCGATTCCCACACTCTCACTTTAATGAGAACTGCCTTGATGGCCACGCACAAGATTCCGTTGGTCCTTGGGTCTACCCCTCTTCCATCCTCACCTCCAGACGGTTGATCTGCTAGCACCCTACTGCTCCCCTAGCTGGAACCTTACTGCCCCCCCTAAGCTGGTACCTCACAACGATCCACTGACTGACACTCCCTCCTCTGGTCTCAGCACTGGGCCCTGCCACAAGCTGGCTTAGCTTCTTTAGGTTCCTCTTCTGAGGGGTTCCTTTCCACCCTTGGTGCCAGGCTATATGCCTACAGGAATGTCTTCCTAGTTTGTGCCCTTGCCGGCTTATTATGGGAGCTGGAACGACGTGTGTCTGGTACCTAGGCCTTTGGTTTGACTTTGGTCTTAGGTGTTTGGGCTCTCTTGTTTGGTGTTCTCTTTTGTTGAATTTGACTGGTTGACTGTCAGGGTTTGGAGTTGTTTTCAGCTTGGTTTTGTTGGCTCTCAGGTTGAGATTACTGCGTGGCGGCTTGTTAGGATGGTTTTTTACACCGGTTTGGTCAGGCTTTCCTTACAGTTTTTCCATGGCTTTTCAGGGTTAGGGCAGGGGTGGAGGTTTGTTTACTGCCATAGCTAGCACTGCATGTAGATTTTGTACATTAAACATGAATAAAAACTGAATTAATTAAACAAATCCCTTGCATTAGCCATCATCAAGCAATGGAAAACATATCTTTTCAAGATTATTAAGATTTAGTCAAAATCTTTACCTACGTGCCTTCCTCGACCATACCCGTTTAAGAACAGTTAGGCCTAGTCTGATTCGCTTGTTCTTAGAATCGATTATCCTTAACAAAGATAGGGCACTATTTCACTTAATAATCCTATCATACAGCATAAATACCAAAGTTGGAAACATGTTACTGATAGAGATCAAATCTAATAAGGTTATTTAACTTGTTTCCACTTATATTTATATTTATTACTTTATATTTTCTGATTTTATATAATATATCAGGAATATTATAAGAACCTTTTCTTATGATATTATACTATTTTAAGGTTATCATATATATAACCTTCTTAAGACCCCTGCAAAGGGAGCACCATTACCTTCTTGCAAGACAAGAGAGGTCCTGTCTTGACATTCATTGTGCACCAGCCTCCTAACTGGTCATCTTCAGCCTGGTTTAAGTTTTGGTCCACGGGAACCATTCTGGACTGTGAATCTGTTTGCGCAAAAAAGTGTTAGATCTAATCACGACCACAAAATGTATTCTTTAGTCACATAAACTACTTTTGGTGGCTCGGCTCTCAACATACGATATGAACTGGTGGTTTGCTGAGAATCTTTATTTTATGAATTTTAGAGCACTGCCACACCTTTGTACACAAAGAGCCACACCAACTCATTTTTGCAGCTGTGACGGTCTACATACTGAAGTGCACTCCCATAGCGCTTCTTTCACCATATTATCGGCTTGGCAAAGTTGGCTATTTCTATATAAGAAGGCCTTCCCCTACCTTTTTTATCCATTCCACACCACCCTCCTCCACCTCAGCCACTACATCTCTCCAGCACTCCAGGCTTGAAGCATCCAACCTTAAATGCTGCAATATATATATATATGTATATAATAAAAAAGTAGATAAATCTATTGCTGAGTATATGAATACATAAACATATCAGAAGTTCGAAAAAGACAATGATAAATAAATAAATGCTAGAGGGAATAGGAAATAGAAAATAAAGAGATACATATATAAACAGATAAATAAAAAATGGTACATCTTTACAAAAGAAAGTATATATATAAATACAGAATAATTAATCTGCCAATGGATAAAAAAAGTATAATAACCAAATAGATAGATATGAAATTAAAAACAAAAATCTAGGTATATAAATAGATAAATACAGCAACAAAGAAAAATTAAATAACTTAAAAACTATATGTATAAAAGGATAAGTCAATCTGAAAAATTTCAGATATAGTAATATAAATAAATAAATAATGATGGAATTGACTAAATAAAGATATTGATAAGGAAAGAAATAATAAGATCATTCAATACGTATAAGAAGTCCCTATACATGATGGAAATAAATCTATTAAGGGCAGACTTGATACAAATTCTAGGAAGATAAATCTAATTAAATATAAAATAAATCCTAGGACACATATATATATATAAATAACTATAACGATATACGGATATAGAAAGAAATAGAAACCTAGTCAGAGAAACGGATATATACATTGTTGGAGAGATAAATAGATCACCTTTTGTCATTAATTGATAGATAGATTGTTGATTAGATTGATTTATACATAGATATTTATTAAGATATATACCTAGATAGATTGTTTGTGAGATAGATCGATCGATAGATAGATTGAGAGATAGGTAAACAGAGAAAAACTCACAGAATCTGTGTAGATTGAGAGATTGCCAGATTGAATAAGATATTGATAGACAGATAGCAACAATGAAGATGGAAAAATAGATATATATATATATAGATAGATAGATAGATAGATAGATAGATAGATAGATAGATAGATAGATAGATAAATAGATAGATATATGATAAACTGAGATATCAAGATATAGATTGAGCAGGAGATAGAAGAGTTGATAGATTGGTAGAAGGATAAAGAGATAGATAGAAAAAGGGATTAATGGCTAAAGACATATAAAGATAAATAGTAAGAGAGGATTGGTAAACATAAAAATAGTTAGAGAAAGTGATAGATCAATTAATCAATAGATAGATATATAAATAGATAAGAACTTACATTATAAATCAAACAGTGCCTAAAAGTTAAAGTAAAGAATAAAAAGGTCAGATAGTAGGGTAAAATTAAGTCCACAGATATGAATAATAATCTGTAACTAGCATAAATAAAGTTAAGAGCAGTAGTAAAGCAAAAGAAGTGTTAACCAGGATCCAGGATGGGTGGTTAGGTATGACTATAATTACTTTAAAAATTGAACAGAGTAAATAGTATAGCTAATATAGACTTGATTTAAATTGAAGTATGGTATTAGAAAGTTTTAATCAGTAACATGTTACAACAAGTATCTTTACGATGATGATATTAGGTAATCAAGAGAGTTATACTCTGAATTACCATATATGATAGCTGAATATTATCTGGAGTACATAATAGAGCAAGAATCAAGGGCCTTTAAGAACAGGCAATTTTGGACAAAATACTATTGAGATAAAGAACAATAGAGTCAATTTCATGAATGGCTATCTATATAACAGATTAGGTAAATTTTACTAAGCTAACATATTAGATACAGGGCAGGAGATATACTGATGAAAATGAGATTGAGGGTAGATTGTAGTGTCTATATGCGGAAAAATAGTCCAAATATATATGTGATATACTTATATTGATATATATAAGTATACTGACAGAGAGTATAGATGTGGAGAAAGGTAAAAATAGAGGGTATAGTCCAAACGGCAGAAGGATGGAGTAGAGGTCAAGGGGTAGGTATATGTGCTGGAATATTTACTAAAAGGCTACCTATCCAAAGTCTTTATACATATAAGAAATTTGTAGTGGTTCATATTATTAGAAACAAAATAAACAGCAGGTATACTAAGAGGAAGGAATGAACAGAAGGTCAAGTGGCAGCTATACGGTTGGTATTACTTTTGGTTGTTGAAGAATTTGTGGAATTATAGAATAGAAGAGGTCCACAGAGGAGTAATAGACACAATTCGAACAAAATTTAGGTATAGACTCTATAACGCAATCTGTGAGCAGTAGTCTAATAGTAGTTAAACTATTCATATTTGGAGAAATTAGACTTTGTTTCCAATCAGGGAATAGATACCGTGTTCTTGGTACTGATAATAGCATATTTGAATAAAAATAACTTAATAGCACATACACATACCGCGATAGAAGGGAGGTCAAGGGGTACTTAACTGGTTGCAATGTTATTGATTTAATAAGTTATGCAACGAATTTATCGAGGATGTCCTCTAGCAGTTAAGAAAGCCTATATATGAAAGTTGGTTATAAAGTACCAGGAAACGATTGAGTGGAGGTCAAACGGTCACTATAAACCTAGTGTCACGATAGGTAACTTAGCAAGGTAGGATTTTGCATGACTGATAGTTGTGAGTCATAAGGTTGTTTTATTTAGCACTATGAGTCATTAGGAGTCAGGGGATTTTACATGATGCACAATAGTGGAAATCATTGTTATATTTTGATTGGTTGATTGTGCACACGACTCACACTTGTGAGCCATATGATGTAATAAGTTTCGCACATGACTCACATTACGAGTCATGGGTTTAGTGCAGGTGACCACTTTGGGGCACATGAATGGTTTTACAAGTTATGATTAGATATGAAACGTTGTGCAGTTGACTCATAGGGGTCAGCTGATGGATTTCATACTATGACTAAATATGAGTCATCGAGGTTATGTCCCTCATAGGTATTAGTCACCAGGGTTAGGGTTGAGGGAAGAGTGCCTATATAAGGACTCTAGGCGGCCTGTATCTAGGACTCTTCACGCAACCATCTAAGTTCTTTCCTATACAATTACTTTACCTCTTTACCTCTAGGCTCCTCTATTGGCGTTGTGCGATAGGAACCATAGGGTTTGGCTATCCATACAAGTAGGCATAGGCCTAAGAGCAATAGTGGAACCCCGCCTAGTACTACTCGTTACAATAGTACTCCTACTCTGGTGGCTGAGATTAGCACCACACCACATACCGGACTATAACAACGGCCAAGTCATATTCATCCCACTCAAAGAGAAGTAGTTACCTGTTGCAAGTCCGCTTACTGCATAGGATCGTGACATTTGGTTGCTTCTTCTAAGCAATACCTAAGTACAAAAACGGCGAACTTTACAGATAACAACATCGACCTCACTGAGGGAGAAATCGACACCTCAAGACTTGGTCCAGCACTGGAAGAAGCACTTAGCACAAATCTATCCAGAAGCCAGTCACAGAGAAGTGCAAGTCCGGTGACACCTTAGCCTGCCTCACCAACCGTATCTCTGGAACCCATATCCCCAAGACTAGAAAGGATGTCTGCCGCGGCACCAGCAACGGCTGGTGATGAAGCTGGAATTTAACTAGCAGGATTTACAACTACACAGTTCCAAGAGATCTTGACCCTGATAAACAACCAGCGAGAAACAATCAACAACCGGATCAAGGTCGAGAAACCCCCTAACTTCCATGGAACAAGGACCAAACTACGAACCTTCTTAGTGCAAACTAAATTATACTTTGAAGCGACACAAGAATCACGACATATGGAACGCATCACCTACGTTAAGAGCTTGCTGTGGGATGCAGCAGCAAGCTGGATAACTCCTTTTGCAGAAGGACGCAAGCGGGAGACATAGACTACATATGAGGATTTCGCTACAGCCCTCAAAGACCAGTTAGGGGATGTGGATGCGGAAAATGCAGCTAGGAAAAAACTCGACCGCCTAAGGCAAGGCAAAGAACCAGTCACGGAATACTACAATGACATTCACCTCACAGCTCCAGAAGCGAATGAGAATGATGGTATACTAAGACTCCAATTCCTTAAATGAATTAACCGAACGCTCCAAGACGCATAGGCAGCAGACCAGATTGTGGCGGCAAATGTCGATGCCGTTGCAGCATGGGCGATGGAAAAAGAAAACAGGATCAACATGATCAAGCACCTACAAGGATACAACAGTACCTTTATCCGGCAAGAGGAAACGCCCTGGAACAATAACGGAACCTGGAAGACGGACAACAATATGGAAACCCTAGGCGACCGAATAGACCTGGATACTACCTGAAGACGCCTACGACTAAATCGCTCACGAGCAGAATTTACAAGAAGAAGGGACAACAACCTATGCCTGGGAGGCGCCAGACCTGGGCACAGATTCAATAATTGCCGAAATGCAAGAGATGAGAAGGACTATACCAGGCAGTTCCACAGTAAGACCAACAATAATTGCAGAAAAAACCACGAACCAACCTACACGAAATGGAGATCAGAGAAACACCTGAAGAATCGGGAAACGTAGAAAGTCCCCTGTAAGTGATGGGCTGCAGGACAACAAAAACAAAACCATCGGAATCAGTAACATCCACATGGCACTAACAAACACAGAAACCTTAGAACCAGAAAAAGACCTTGCTATGGTCAAAATGTGTTTACATGGCAAGGACAAGACAGTCATCATTAAAGGCATGATTGATACAGGCGCTACAGAAAACTTTATTGACCAGGAATTCAGCCACAAACAGGGCATACAAACAAAGAAAGGGAAAGAAATCTGTAAAATCTACCTTGCGGACCGGGAGCCAAGCGCTATGGGACCAATTACCCATATTGCGGAAGTACCTATGGACATTGGCAGCCATAGGGAAGTGGCAACCTTCCAAATCGCAGATCTACCCAACTATGAGGCAGTGTTGAGGCTGCTGTGGTTAAGAAGACTCAACCCCAAGATCTATTGGGAAAGTAACAAGATTACATTCGAAAGCGAGAGGTGTACAACCGTATGCCTAGAAAGCTCGCCAGCGGTGGACCTAGTCCCAGAAGCAGAATCCCTTGAAGAGAATTTAATCATGCAATTCTCCAAGATCCAGGCCAAGGATGTCCAGAACATCAAAATGCAAAGATTAAACGAAACAGTTACAATACCTACCAAGGTATCAGAAAAGGCAGCAGGACACGACCTGTATGCGAGCGAAAGAATGTTGATGTCGGCAAAAGACCAAAAACTTGTCATTACCGGAGTAGCCATCAAACTAACCGAACGCACCTATGGGGAGATTGCTCGACGAAGCGGGTTGGCAGTTGAACATTTGATTAGTGTCAACAGAGGAGTAATCGATGCCGATTATACGGGTGAGATCAAGGTAAAACAGGTTAACCTGGGAAAAGACGACTATACGGTTGAGCCAGGAAATAGAATCGCACAGTTAATCTGTGAAAAGCTTGTCATAGGACAATACGAAGAAGTGGAGGTACTGGCTCCCACTTTGAGAGGCGAAGTGGGATTTGGGAGTACTGACAAACCAGAGCGCCAAAGAATCGATATTAATGAGATCTCGGCCACATCCTTCGGCAAATTATATCGAAGAGGCGAAGTTACAGCAATCTTCAAATGGGATTACGGGACAAACCAACCTAGTTGGATCGAAGCGATCATTATCAGCACCAAGTTAGCCATCAAGGCCAAGAAAGGACAAGAAAAAGAGAATACCAGAAACATCGTACCAAGGGAATATTACTAGTACCTGGACATGTTCAAGGAAGGAGAAGAAACTCGGGTGCCCCCATATCGTCCTAAGGTCGACTTGGAGATCAACCTCAAGAAAGGGGAAACAGTGCCATCAAAAAAGTTATACCCATTAGGAGAAAAAGCATTGGAAGAGCTGAGAGAATACATCCCCATCAACAAAGACCGAGGATGGATTCAGGACTCTTACACAAATGGTGGATCCCCAATCCTATTTGAGAAGATTAAAGATGACAAACTAGGACTTTGTGTGGACTACCGAGACTTAATGAAGTCACCAAACCAGATCGATACCCGTTGCCATTTATAGGGGAAGCACTGGATCGACTCCAAGGAGCCAAAATCTTCACCAAATTGGATATTCGGAACGCATACCACAATATCAGGATCAAGGATAGAGACGAATGGAAGACAACGTTCCCAACCAAATATAGAATATAGGAATATACGGTGATGCTATTCGGTCTCAAAAATGCGCCTGCAGCTTTCCAAAGATGGGTTAATCGGATCCTGTGTCAATTTCTTTACATCTGCTGTATCGTCTACATGGATAATATCCTGATATATTCAGAAAACCTGGAACAACACAAAACCCAAGTCCGCAAGGATATGGAAGCCTTAAATAAGGAGGGACATACACTTAAGCCATCCAAGTGCGAGTTCCTTAAGGAACGAACAGAATACCTAGGATTCATTATCGACAAAGAAGGAGTCAGTGTCGACCCTGTCAAAACCGAGGCTATATGAGAATGGAAGCCACCAGACACCAAAACAGGCATTCAATGCATTATGGGATTCTCAACCTCTATTGTGGATTCGCAGAAGGGTTCAGTCGTATAGCGAAACCCTTATATGAACTCAAAAAAAAGGACGTCAAGTGGAACTGGACAGAATGACAACAGGAAGCATTCGACGAGTTACTGTGACGGTTGACATCATATCCAGTCCTGTTAGATTATGACCCGGCGAAAGAGATCATGATAGAGACCGATGCATCAAAATATGTATGCTCTGACATATTATCACAAAAAGGGAACGATGGAAGATGGCAACCAGTTGCATACCATTCGAAATCGATGTCCTCCGCCGAATGCAACTACAACATACACGACAAAGAGCTGTTAGCAATTTTACAAGCTCAAAAAGAATGGAGAAGATTTGCAAAAGGAAATCGACATCGAGTGTTGGTACTTACCGACCACCAAAATCTGGAACCCTTTACCACGACAAAGGAACTCAAGGAGCGACAAATTCGCTGGAGCGAAACACTCAGCCAATACAATATCAAGATACAATATCGACCAGGAAAAGAAGGAGGAAAACCAGATGCTTTAACAAGAAGGGCGAAAGACATCCCTGGAAATGAGGACGAAAGGATTCGACTGAAACACAGGATCCTCCTACCGACAGAACACTACTTTGAAGCAATGGAAGTAGTGAGGTTTACAGAAGATGACGCTGGGATCCGCGAAGCAAGCAAAACTGATGGACAAATAAGGGCAATCCACGATGGCCTAGAATGAGGAGACAAGGAGATGAAGGGAGTGGTACTTGGAGTATGCGAATGGAAGGAAGGATACCTTTGGTATCAAATATAATCTGGGTCCCCAAAGAAGAAGCGATAAGGACAATGATAATACGACACAACCACGATGTACCAACAGTAGGCCATGGAGGGACAAACAAAACTACCGCCCTCCTAGCTCGGCAATCTTACTGGCCAAGGATACGTGACAATATCAAACGATGTGTTAAAAACTGCGATATCTGCCAAAGAACGAAACCAATCCGGCATCCACCATACGGATTACAGCAGCCAAACGAAGCACCCCACCAACCATGGAAATCAATAGCAATGGACTTTATCCCCAACCTTCTGATATCAGCCTGTTATGACGCCATACTGGTAGTAATAGACCGATTAACGAAAATGAGTCATTTTATACCTTGCAACAATGATATGAATATGAAGGAAATTGTGCAAATATTCCAGTAGGAAATATTTCGCATACATGGACTGCCACAGGATATGATCACGGATCGAGGAACTTTGTTCACATCGGACCTATGGGGAGAAACGACAAAATCATTAGGGATAGACAGGAGGTTGAGTGCCGCTTTCCACCCTCAAACTGATGAACAAACCGAGAGGACAAATGGCATACTAGAACAATACCTACGAGCTTACATCAACTATCAACAAGACGACTGGGCCGACCTACTACGACTGGCTGAATTTGCAAACAACAACGTAAAATAAGAAACAATAAAGAATACACCATTTTTGGTGAATTATGGTTACCACCCGGAGCATGAGGCAATTGGCCACATGATACCGAAAGAAAGGACTGATAAGGAAGAGATGGGTCAGCTGCACAGTATCCTACGTCAGGAAATGGTCTATGCACAATTACGACAAAAAGCAAACTACAATCAACGCAGAAAACCCGATCCGAATCTCCAGTCAGGCGACATGCTCTGGTTACTGCCAAGGAATATTAGGACCACAAGACCATGCAAGAAGCTGGATTACAAGAAAATCGGACCATACAAGATCCTTACAAAGGTTGGCACAAGTGCCTATAAATTGGCCTTGCCCCAACAGATGAAGGTCCACAACATCTTCCACATCTCACTTCTCGAACCATATCATTGCAATCAGTTTCCCTCACAAAAGCAATCACCACCACCTCCAATCGAGATTGAAGGAGAAAGCGTGTACGAACTCGTAGAAATCATTGATTCACGCATACACCGAAGTCGCCTACAATACAGAGCCATGTGGACTGGCTACTTACCAGAATAGGACAAAACTTGGTACCCTGCAGAGAACTTCAACAATGCCAGCATCGCCATTAAAGGTTTCCATCAGCAGTACTCAGGAAAACACAGAATGGGTTACAGTCAAGATCGAGCTAGTGGAAGAAACGAGCTTGGCACCCGGTGACGGTTGGGGCGATAGTTCAAGAGCTATCACACCAACCAGCCCCCCATATCCAACGCAGGAGGAAAGACAGAAAGAGGCAGAAAATAAGGCTCTTTCATGGACTGCCTGCTACGATGATAACTGCTACGTTCATTTATGCTATAAGAAAGCAGGTAACTGGCTTCCTAAACAACCAAAGATACGCAAAGAACAACAACCCCACAAGGAATCGTCCTGGATCCACTGCTTTAAGAACAACTGCCGTGTACATCGACACAACAAAATCGATGCTGTGTACTACCCAAGACGCACGGGGGAAGTAGCCACCCTGAATGAAACGGATGCACACATACGGAAGAGCAAGGCGACGGTGAGGCCACAGTTCAGCAGAGAGGAGGGCGAAACAAATGAAGCGGATACTAGACCAGATATCGAATATCTGCAAGGAGAAATCGAGGGCTTACGAAACCAATGTGGCAACGCCGAAGGCCCAATGCGGAACCAAAGAGAGGATATGCGGACGTATCAAAGGATAATTGCCGAACAAGATCGAACCATCACAACTGCAAACCTGACTTTGGAAAAGGTCCGGTAAGGTTGGCAGCACGCCGAAAATCAGGTTCGTAGGTTGAAAAGGGAATTGCGGAGGTTTATGGAAAGCCTTACGAGGATAGGACGTTGAGCCTGATGGGACTCAGGCTGATCGGAGAGGAGAGCTTATCTCACGATTGGTGACTAAGCAAGGCAGGATTTCGCATAACTCATAGTTATGAGTCATGAGGTTGTTATATTTCGCACTATGACTCATTAGGAGTTATGGGGTGTCACATGATGCACAATAGTGCAAATCATTATTTTATTGTGTTTGGTTGATTGTGCGCACGACTCAGACCTGTGAGTCATAAGATGTAATGTGTTTCGCACATGACCCAAATTACGAGTCATGGGTTTCGTGCATGTGACAACCTTTGGGCACATGACTGGTTTTACAAGTTATGATTGGATTTGGAACGTTGTGCAGTTGACTCAAAGGGGTCAGCTGATGGATTTCAAAGAACGACACAATATGAGTTATCGATGTTAAGTGACTCATAGGTATGAGTCACCAGGGTTAGGTTTGAGGGATGAGTGCCTATATAAGGAGTCTAGGCGGCCTGTATCTAGGACTCTTCACGCAACCATCTAAGTTCCTTACTATACAATTACTTTACCTCTTTACCTCTCTACTCCTCTATTGGCGTTGTGCGATAGGAACCATAGGGTTTGGCTATCGATACAACGTAGGCATAGGCCTAAGAGCAATAGTGGAAACCCGCCTAGTACTACTCGTTGCAATAGTACTCCTACCCTGGTGGCTGAGATTAGCGCCACGCCCCATATTGGACTATAACAACGGCCTGGTTATATTCATCCAACCCAAAGATATGTAGTTACCTGTTATAAGTCAGCTTACCGCATAGGATCGTAACACCTAGTAATATGTACTGATTTCAATATTTTTTCAATCACTGCATGGAAAAAATACACTTGGTAGTCATAAACACATTTTTGATAAAGTAAACTTGCAGTATACTACAAGGAAACTAGTCAAGCAGAGGTCCAGCGAGCAGCTACAGAGGTAGTAATAATTTAAGATTTGAGTAACATTCAAATAAAGAAATAGTAAGTATTCTTGCCAGTCATGAAAACAATTTTTCTAAAAAGTCACAAAGAAGATCATAGGAAGTGACCAAAGGAGCAGAGGTAGAGGGGCGGCGAAGGGTATATATTGTCTTATAATTGGATATTATTATCTGCGTTGGCATGTAAGAACCAAGATTGATGGACTACATATTGATATATGTAAAAATAAGGGTAAAAGTTTAAAATGCAAAGAAGATTGAGCAGAGATGGAGGGGCTGCTAGTCTACTATATACCGGACAGTCCAATCTTATCGCCCATCTAATCTCTTGACGTGAGCCACAAAATGCACACACACAAGCCGCAACAACTGTATTTAGTGGCTGAAACACCAGTGCTCCAATGTACATCTCACTAAATATCCGGTCACAGCAATTCTTGGCAATGGTTGACGTCATTCCGGAAACCTATAAAGGTACCTTTTGCCCCACTTTCTATTTATTTTACACCACCTCTCCAACCGTCATCACCTACTGCACTTTCACAACACTTCTCCCAACCACTATCCTCCCCCATAGTGATTCACCACCAGCATACTCAGGTATTACAGTTTACCTCATACTATCTTCATCATGCACTTACCTTTACTGCCACCACACCCAACCATCACCCTTCCCCTCCTAACCTATATCACCATATCCCTACTGTATTCTCCTACTGTGCCCCAACAAAAATAAAAAAGTCTAAAGAAAAAATAACCCCTAATCCTTTTAATTAATAAACTAAGTGACCTGTAAAATAAGTTAAACCGGATCAAAAAGACAAACTAAAAGGAGTCAAATTGAAGATAATTTAGATGAT